>BQKN01058880.1:0-26233 GCA_022839385.1 Asparagus kiusianus | reverse complement strand
GGCAAAATCAGAATTTGCATCGACTTCAGAAACCTAAATGAAGCATGTCCAAAAGACGATTTTCCTCTCCCAATCACGGATGTAATTATCGACAATACATGCGGATTCGAGAGAATGTCCTTCATGGACGGCTTTTCAGGGTACAATCAAATCAAGATGCACCCAGATGACGAGAAGCATACAGCATTCAGAACGCCCCTCGGTGTCTTCTGCTACACGGTGATGCCGTTCGGTCTGAAGAATGCAGGTGCTACATACCAACGAGCGATGACTAAGATTTTCCAGAAACATCTCAGGAAAACGGTGGAATGCTACGTTGATGATTTGGTGGTAAAGAGCCGCAACAAAGAAGATCACATAAAGGACTTAAGAACGATGTTTGATCTCATGCGGAGTCATCAATTGAAGATGAATCCCACAAAATCCTTCCTCGGAATGTCCAGCGGAAAATTCCTGGGATTCGTCGTCACCACTAAGGGTATACACATTGACCCAGACAAGGTAAAAGCGATAAATGAATTGCAACCCCTGAGGAATCTGAGAGAACTCAGAGGATTGCAAGGTCGTCTGGCTTATATCCGGAGGTTCATTTCAAATCTTTCTGGGAAGTGCCAACCATTTTCTAAGCTAAACAAGAAGGGCGTATCGTTTATTTGGGACGATGCTTGCCAGAAGGCATTCAAAGATATCAAGGCATATCTGATGAATCCCCCTGTTCTGGTCGCACCAAAATCAGGTAAACCGTTCTTGATTTACATCAAGGCGATGAACCATTCGATAAGTGCTTTATTAGCACAAAACGATGATAATGGTCACGAACAGGCAGTCTATTATCTAAGTCGGACCTTGATAGGCGCCGAGTCTCGATACCCGATGATCGAGAAAGAATGTCTCGCATTAGTGTTTGCGGTACAGAAGATGCGACATTACTTAGTTGGCCAGACGATTTACGTCATCGCTAACGTTAATCCGGTACGGGTATTCATGACTCAACCAGGTTCGATGAACTGGCGGTTGGCAAAGTGGGCCCTCCTCTTGTCCCAGTATGATTTGCACTTCAAACAGCAGAAGTCAGTCAAAGGACAAGCGATTTGTGATCTTTTGGCGGCAAGCCCGACAACAGACGCAGTTGAGGTATATGATGATTTACCAGACGAAACCCACGAGGTTAACACCACGTCGCACCAACAAGTATGGCAATTATACTTTGATGGTGCTTCGAGAGCAGTTAATAAGGCAGTAACCCCTGGATGTCATAAAGTCACCTCCGGAGTTGGAGTGGTCTTAGTTTCCCCAGGGAAGCACGTGATGCCCCGAGCTTATTCGCTGACGAATCCATGTTCCAATAACGTAGCCGAGTACAACGCGCTCATCATTGGACTCAGTTTCACCAAAGAGCTGGGGGTCGAGTATCTCGAAGCCTTTGGAGACTCTCAATTGATCGTTAACCAAGTTCGTGGAGAGTATGAAGTCAGGAACCCAGATCTGATTCCGTACCACCAGGAGGCTGTCAGAATGGCAGATTCTTTTGAAGAATTCTACATCGAATACATCCCACGTCTCCAGAATGCTTATGCGGATGCACTGGCAGCACTAGCAGTATCACTCGCGCAACCGCCCGAAACTGAACTGCTAGTCACAGTAAGATCACAC
The DNA here is from genome assembly GCA_022839385.1 of Asparagus kiusianus. Taxonomy (NCBI): domain Eukaryota; kingdom Viridiplantae; phylum Streptophyta; class Magnoliopsida; order Asparagales; family Asparagaceae; genus Asparagus; species Asparagus kiusianus. Next base: position 24,580 of record BQKN01058880.1, on the reverse strand, counting down.
CAACTCTGCATACCTATATACGATATAGAGGTTGAAGAGGAGGATGATAAAAACGAGAACGCCAAAGAGGTGAACTCAACCCAAATCAGGTCCGAGTCCCGAGATTGGCGTTTTCCCATCATCGATTACGTCCAATACGGTATTTTGCCAGAGGACGCAAAAGAAAAAGAATCTATTTGCCGAAGAGCTCCGCGGTTCTTTTACAATACCGAGACCCGTACGCTATATCGTCGGGGGTATGATAATTTGCTTCTCCGATGCCTTTCGAACGAAGAAGCAAAAGAAGTTCTTATGGAAGCACATGAAGGAGAATGCGGTGCGCATCAGCCTGGTCCCAAGCTATATGATCGAATCAGAAGAATGGGATATTTCTGGCCAACAATGGTTCGTGACGCAATCGAGTACGCCCGAGAATGTCATGCTTGTCAAGTGCATGCAAATTATATGCACCAACCTCCGGAGCGATTACACACATCAACCACGTCTTGGCCATTCGAGACATGGGGTATGGATATTGTCGGTCCCATCTTCCCGCCTTCAGTCAAAGGTGATCGATTTATTCTCGCTATCACCGACTACTTTTCAAAGTGGGCTGAAGCCATTCCGCTTAAAGAAGTGAAGACGAACAACGTCATCAACTTCATCAAGCATTACGTCATATACCGACACGGTGTGCCGAGGCGGATCATTCATGACAACGGTCCGCAATTCATAAGCAATGCCTTCATCAGGTTTTGTGATAAATTCAAAATTCAGGACGTTTCGTCGACAGCTTATTACCCCGCTGCGAACGGATTAGCTGAGGCTTTCAACAAGACGATCATCAAGATCCTGTCAAAGCTGGTGAAGACCAATAAGCGAGATTGGGACGATAAACTCGGCGAAGCGCTCTGGGCTTATCGCACCACAATACGCACTCCTACAAGAGCCACTCCATATTCTCTGGTGTACGGATGTGAAGCTGTGCTACCGTTGGAGATTCAAATTCCTTCCCTTCGGATCGCTCTCGCAACAGAGATGACGACCGAAGAGCAACATCAAAAGCGTCTCGAGGAACTCGAAAGGTTGGACGAAAAGCGCTTGGAAGCTCAACAAAACATCGAGTTCTACCAGGCTAGGATATCCAGGGCTTTTGACAAAAGAGTCCGCCAAAGAAGCTTCAAGGAAGGAGATCTAGTCCTCGCTGCTCGCCGACCAATAATCCTCACCTCCAAGAAGAAAGGTAAATTCAAACCTAAGTGGGAAGGACCGTTCGTAATAGACACAGTCTATTCGAACGGTGCTTATCGCTTAATTTCTCTAGAGGGTGATAGGCAATTAATGCCAATAAATGGGAAGTTTTTGAAAAAGTACTATCCCTAGTACGTTCAGGACAACTCATTTATCGGGAAGTTACTTGAAGGATATTTCACTTAATATTCTAAAGGATAACCCAAATTCAAACCACCAAAATCCCTCACTGATCAATTTCAGTTGACAGTGAGTTCACCAAAAAGGTCCAATCTCAATTCGGAGTCCCCTTTCGATAAACGAAAGAACTCTCTTTCTTTTCTCTTTGGTTCAACCCTTTCATGGTTATAACCGAAGCTGAAATTTCACCTCGATAAACGAAGAACTCATCTTTCGATCAGATAACCAATCCTATAAAAGGTAAGTTTATCTAGATCTTCCGGATTCTCGGAGTGGAAATCCCGCTTCTAGTTTCCTTCTTGCACTGGAAATAGAATATAAAATTCTTCCTTTCCAGAAACAAGGAATAGAATATAAAATTCTTCCTTCCTTGTCAAGGGAATAGAATATAAAATTCTTCCTTCCCACACCAACTCTTTTTTATTAATTTAGGATTCATCTTAGGAATTTTATCCCGAATCCTAAGTAGGGATAAGTCTGCGCCTAACACGCGCTGCCGGTTTAGTCTTTTTCCGATTGAAAAAGACACCAGAGTTCGATTCTGGGGTATTTTATCCTGAAACCTAAGCAAGGATAAGTCCATGCCTAACACGCGCTGCCGGTTAGTTCTTAACCGTTAAAAAGAACACTCGCCCACATATTCAACATTGTGGCAGGTTGTTATTAATAACACCAAAATCCATGCCTCACACGCATGAGGAATTTTATCCCGAATCCTAAGCAGGGATAAGTCTGTGCCTAACACGCGCTGCCGGTTTAGTCTTTTTCCGATTGAAAAAGACACCAGAGTTCGATTCTGGGGTATTTTATCCTGAAACCTAAGCAAGGATAAGTCCGTGCCTAACACGCGCTGCCGGTTAGTTCTTAACCGTTAAAAAGAACACTCGCCCACATATTCAACATTGTGGCAGGTTGTTATTAATAACACCAAAATCCATGCCTCACACGCATGGGGAATTTCATCCTGAATCCTAAGAAAGGATAAGCCGACGCCTAACACGCGTCGCCGGTTTAGTCTTTTTCCGATTAAAAAAGATACCAGAGTTCGATTCTGGGGACCTTTTTCCCGAAGCCTAAGAAGGGATAAGCCAACGTCTAATACACGTTGCTGGGTAGCCTATTCCCATAATAATAGCAAAGTCTACATATTCGAAGTTGTAGCACAAAGTCTAAAGGAGTTCATTCCTCTAGGACAACGTCACATGCGGAACGGATTTAAACAATCCGCATGTAAGCCCGATTCAAACGGTAATCGGTAAGAGCACGTCAAATCCGTTGAAGGCTGAGGATTTGCCAAAAATCCTAAGTCAACGTCTCATACACGTTGCTGTTTAGTCTTTTCACAGGAGAAAGACGAAGTCTACGTATTCAATATCGTAGCACTAAAAGGGTTAACTCTTTTAGCTTAACGTCACATGCGGAACGGACTTAAACAATCCGCATGCTAGCCCGACTCAAACGGTAGTCGGTAAAGGCTTATCAAATCCGTTGAGGGCTGAGAATTTGCCAAAAATTCTATAAGTACGAGTCATTGACGCATCAATGAGTTGGTCTCGTGACTCGAGTATCCGCCACGCTCCAATACCTTAAGAGCTTAAACTGTGTATACTCCAATAAGGTATACGAGTATAAACTATTCCCCATTTTTATTGAGAAGTTCCTGGAGAATAATTTTCTAAAAATATTCTTAAGGATAACTCAACAACACGACGCCGGACAACGCGTCGCAAATAAAGGCTCAACGCCAACAATCGAGGGTTAGTTGTATGTCGAACCAACAAACACGAGCTAAAGATTGGAAAATCAGGAATCGACTTCAAGTTCAAATTCCGACAACGGTCAGACAATAAATGCAGCACCGGAGTCCTTACAAGCATTCGACAAAGCACCGAATAGCCTAAAGGAGTGAAGGAATACAGAACGAAAGTCGTTCTAGGTCCCGTTACACCGACAAAGGGTAGGGGCAATCATATCCAAAGTATTCCAGACTCTTCTATAAAAGAATGAGGCTGGAACACTTTGGAGGGGGTATCTGTAGGCTTATAAAATTGCCTATAAGTCCCTTAGTTTAGCTCGGCACGATGATTCGACAAATCAACGGACGTTCGAGCAACGAAGCGAACTAACGAAGCTACGAAGCCAACGAACGGCACGCAAGCAACGGAATACGTTCGCGTGCGGGACCAAACCAACGGTTCGGAAAGTTAACGAGTCGTCCAACAACAAAACGGACCTGAACTCAAACACCGAAGCGGATCTACTGCCAAATGAAGATTCGGGCAATCGAATCAAGACCCGAACAAATCAACGAAAGTTCAAGACGACGAAGCACATAAGCGACGGAACACGTTCGCACGTGGAATCAAACCAACGTTTCGGGGAATCACCGAGTCATCTAAACAAGAGCGAACTCGGTGATATAACGATCGAATCAAGATCAATCCCGGACTCGAACTCAGAAACGGATTAACTGCCATATTTGGAATCAAGTCAATGAGTCGATTCCAGAAACCGAATCAAATCCGAACGACGGAGAACCGGAAACACCTGAAAACGACGAAACGAACCAACACCCGGGAACTCGGCCGAAACCGAGCCGACCCGGGGTGGCTCGGCCAAGGCCGAGCCACCCCAGGGTGGTTCGGTGGCCGAGCCACCTAGGGTGGCTCAGCCAAGGCCGAGCCACCTCAAGTATTACGTCATATACCGACACGGCGTGCCGAGGCGGATCATTCATGACAACGGTCCGCAATTCATAAGCAATGCCTTCATCAGGTTTTGTGATAAATTCAAAATTCAGGACGTTTCTGAAACTTCTGAAGAGCCACCTAGGGGTGGCTACGCTCAGAACTGTGCATATGCACTGTTCTGAGTGCCTATAAATAGGCCAGGTGTTTGTTCATTTGAGAGGACTTTTTTCTAAAACTTCTGAAGAGCCGAAACTCTGCCGGATTACGACCTCAACTCGGATTGTGAAGGCTTGAAGACTTGGATTCCCAGATCTACGTCATTCTACTCCGGATCTAAGCTTGGTTCTTAGATCCCGAGATTTGAGCGAGCGTTTCCTTGGTGAAACGATCCCTCACGGCTATTATCTCCTTAGTGAGATAATACCCGTCATACCACGTAGATCTGTTCGGATCGAGATTGCGCGGTGGTCCACGGTAATCAACCCCGGCACAGGCAAACAACCCACGCAAGAGAGGGACCGTAAAACAGGAAACTCGTGATTTGTTCAAGGAGAATTGTAATTTTATTTTCTTTGTTTTGATTTTCATTGTAACCGGATCCTACAAAAAGGCCGGAACTTTGTAAACGCATAAAGTTGTTAACTGAGTGCAGTGGCATCGATAATGAAGAAAGATCCAACTTTTCCCGCGAACAATAACAAATCAACAAGCTAGAAAAATACTGTATCAGTTGACCGATGGAAGAAGACCAGTCGACTGAATTGATGTTGGAAACAAGCCAGGAAACCACTCTATGTTCAGTCGACTGATGGATCTCATTAGTCAACCGATAGAAGCTCATCAGTCAACCGATACAAAGATTAGTTGCTGATGAAACCCACGATAATTGTGAAAAGTTTCTGCTCAGTCGATTAATACTTATTAGTCGACCAAACTAATAGGAATTTTTTTAGTCGACCAAGAAATGAACACAGACGTGCACAAGGGAAAGTTGTTCCCCTCAACCGACCGATGCAATTGATCGGTCGACCGACGATGTTAAAAATAGAAACCCTGTTTCTGTTTGGATTCCTTTTTTGGGCTAGGTATATATATAATCCTTAAACATTTTTTTGGGTTATGCAACACACGAATAGAGAGGGTTTCGAGAGGGTCTTCTGAACACTTTGAGAGAGAGATCTCAGAGAGAGGCCGTTTGCAGGCATTGTAATCTTCTTCAATCATAAAGGATTTTTCTGGTGTGACTCCCAAGGACATAGGCACGTTTACCGAACCTTATTAAATCTGGTGTTCGTTCTTCTTTATTATTATTTTCTTGTAAGTTTTGTATTTTCATGATTTTCTTGCTTGCTTGCTTTCGACATAAGATCCAGAAGGGCACGGGTTGTCGTTGTTTTAACCCCAACAGTTTTTAATATAACTTGTAGTTGTTATACAAAACTGTTTGTTTAAACGTTGTTATTCTATTATATGTCGTGCTAAGAATAAATTATGATGCCAATTAATATTTGTCTAATTTAAAACATTTGACATAATTTTTTAATTATTTAATATAAGAAGGGGTAAACATTCTATCCGAACACCTCATAGTAAAAGGTGATTTATAACATTCACGAGTGGTTGGAAAATTAGTTTAGAAATTAAAACACTTATATTTAAAGTGTAGATCACACTCTTTTGGAGATGGATCTACTAAGATTCCTACTGTATAAAAAGTCCAGTAAATATATGCAACATAAATCTTTAATTCGGTCAATCACAAAGATAAGCTTTACTATCTTAATGTCAGCTTAATAATACAAATATTACAAGATCTGGAAAGTTACTAAAACTGGAACTTTAGATATGGATATGATAAGTGTCATATCTGAGCCGTATCTAGACCGAATGTGTTGTGGGTCCAGTCCAAGATAAGGCCCACATGAGGTCCACATGAATTAAAATTCTATCTAGAAGAGGATTTGGAGAATCTAGTTGTAATAGGAATAGATTTGGAGGATCTAAAAAATAAAATTATTTTATAAATGAATTCTATTCATGAGAAACCTGTAATTTTTTTTCGGTGCTACAGTAAACTGTGAACAGTGAGCCAAGAGAAAAAGATGGGAGATAGAAAAGTTTAGATTGCGGATAGCTCGGTTGTCTGATTATAGTGATTCAAAAGCCGTTGTCTTCAGAACAACGACGCCGTCGATAGCACTATATTGGTTTCTTCACGGGTATTAGAGATTTTTGGTGAGACGGGTTTTAGGATTTTGGTGCTCTAGAGGTAATACTGTATCTTTCTCTTGTAATTTAATCCTTAAGTTCAGGCGTAACATGGAGGAATTGTACTCTTGATTCACAGTGAAATATTTTTTTTGGATTACTCCATAGACATTAGCACGATTTGCCAAACCACGTTAAATCTTGGTATTTACTTGTTTGTGGTGTTTTCATAAGTGTCGTTATTCGTTTAGTGTTTAGTTCCATGGATTAATCTCCATAAAATTCCTAACAAGTGTTATCAGAATCCTGATTCACGGCATACTTTGGGATGGAAAAGATGGATAGTTTTGGCATAGTGATGAAATTGATTGGTTCTAATGGTAAGTATGGAAGTCTAAGAAGGAAGATATTATGTATTGTAAATATTTACATGACCCTATTATGGGGGATAAAGTCAAGCCAGAAAAGATGACTGATAAAGAATGGGAGAAATAACATAGGAAGGCGATCGGTTATATTCGGATGTGGATCAAGATTAGTGTGTTTCATCATGTATCGGGTAAGACTAATGTAAAGTCTCTTTAGAAGAAACTTGAGGATCTCTACGAGCAAAAGACCGTGTGAAACAAGACGTTTATTATGTGGCGGTTGTTGAACTTAAAATTCCAAGAAGGAAGCAACATAGCGGGGCACTTGAATGAGTTCAAGAGTTTGATTAATCTGTTAGCTACCATGAAGATGACTATTGATGATGAGCTACAAGTTTTATTGCTATTGGGTTCTTTGCCAGACAGTTGTGAGACACTAGTTGTGACAGTAAGAAACACAGCTTTAGATGGTGTGTTATCGATGAGTATGGTTAATAGTAGTTTATTCAATGAGGAGACTCAGAGGAAGTCTACCAGCACAGATAACTCATAGGAACTTGCCACAGAGTATAGGGGTAGGAGCAGGTATAGGGACCAGTCCAGAGATCATGGCACATCAAAGGGCAGATTAATGTTTAAAGGGAGTGGTTGTTTTTATTGTTGGAAGCTAGATCATATCAAGAAGAATTGTTGGGCATTGAAGAAAGAGCAAGCTAGGAACAAAGATGAAAAGAAAGATGAGAAGAAGAAAGCAGATAGTGATACTCTATCTACTTTGTCTGAGACTGGTGTTATTCTCATTTGTAGGGAAAAAACTGTATGCATGTTACAAGTCATAATTCCGAGTGGATAGTGGATACAAAAGCTACATGTCATGCTACCTCCAATCGAGACCTTTTCACGTCGTATAAAGCAAGTGACTTTGGCAATATGGAGATGGGCAATACCAACTACTCAAAGATTGTGAGAATTGGTGATATACACTTGCAGACAGATACCAGATGCATATTGATCTTCAAAAATATGCGGCATGTTCTCAATTTGCGGTTCAACTTGATTTCCGGTCTTACTTTGGACCGAATGGGATATGAAATTCAATTTGGTGGAGAAAAATATGAAATTACTAAAGGCTCTTTTATGGTGACTAGAGGAAGTATATATTATAATTTATATAAGACTCAAGCAAAGGCTTCATATGATTCTTTGAACGTGGCTCAAGACGGTGACACTCTCAGTTTGTGGCATATGAGGCTCGGGCACATGAGCGAGAAGGGGTTGTAGAAATTGGGAAAGAAGTTTCTCATTCCCTTTGTCAAAGATTCATCATTCACCCCTTGTGATTATTGTTTGTTTGGTAAACAACATAAAGTTTTTTAGGAAGCCTTCAAAAAGAAAAGTTAATATCCTATATTTGATTTATTCTGATGTTTGTGGTCCTATTGAGGTGGAGTCCTTGGGTGGCAATAAGTATTTTTTCATATTTATTAATGATGCATTGCGAAGGATGTGGGTCTTCTTATTGAGGACAAAGGACCAGATATTTTTAGTCTTCCAACAGTTTCATGCTATGGTGGATAGGCAGACAGAAAGAATTTGAAGTGTTTGTGCATCGATAATGGAAGAGAGTACACTTCCATTTAGTTTAGAGATTATTGCTCCAAGCATAGTATTAGACATCAGAGGATAGATCCTGACACACTGTAGTATAATAGAGTTGCAGAGAGGTACAATAGGACCATTATGGAGAAAGTCAGATGCATGTTGAAGATGGCGAAGTTACCTAAGAGCTTCTGGGCTGAAGCTGTTTACACTGCATGCTATATAATCAATAAGTCTCCTTCAGTTCCTTTGGGTTTTGATATTCCAAAGAGAGTTTGGTCCGAAAAATATATTTTCTATTCTCATCTGAATGTGTTTGGTTGTAAGGCGTTTGCACACATTCCGAAGGAGAAGAAACAAAAGCTTGATGATAGAGCAGTTTCTTACATCTTCCTTAGTTATGGAGAAGATGATTCGGCTACAAACTATGGGATACATAAAAGAGATGAATTATCAGACAAGCAGATGTGATTTTTCAGGAGGATCAGACTATTACAGATCTCAGGTGAGCAGAGCAGTCAGAGAGTGTTGCTAGTGAAATTTGAGATATAACAACTGTTTCGTCTCCAGTACAGTTGCATCCTATAGATATAGAATATGTTTATGATGATGATATTGATGATGATGGTCAGATACCAGAGTAGGGAGATGGTGATTACGATCACAAGCAGGAGGCTCCTCAGCAGTGGGAGCATCACCAACAACAGGAGTTTAAAGAGTTACAACTTAGGAGATCAGCTAGAGAGCATCGACCATCCAAGAGATATCCTCTTTCATAGTATTCTTTACTGACAAAAGAGGGGGAGTTAGAAAGCTTTCAGGAGGCACATACTCATAAAGATAAGGACAAATAGTTCCAGGCTATGAAAGAAGAGATGAAGTCTCTTAAGAAGAATGATACTTATGAGTTGATGGATTTGCCGAAGGACAGAAAAACTTTGAAGAACAAGTGGGTGTTCAAGTTAAAGAAGGATGGTTACAAAGAGATTCATAAATAAAAAGCCAGATTAGTGGTGAAAGGCTTTGGTCAGAAAAAAACATTGATTTTGATGAGATTTTTTTACCGGTTGTGAAGATAACATCCATTAGAATTATCTTGGGTTTAGCAGGTAGTTTAGACCTCGAGATTGAGCAACTTGATGTGAAAACTGTATTCCTTCATGGTGATTTAGAGGAGGAGATCTACATGGAGCACCCGGAGGGTTTTAAAGTGAAGGGAAAAGAACATATGGTTTACAGGTTGAAGAAGAGCCTCTATGGTTTGAAGCAGGCACCCAGGCAGTGGTACAAGAAATTTAATTCTTTCATGTTAAGTCATGGCTACCAAATGATAGTTACAGATTCGTGTGTATATTTCAAGAGAATTTTAGATTCTAGCTTTATTATCTTTTTGCTTTATGTGGATGATATGTTGATTATTGGTCAGGATAGTTAGATAATCAGTGGGCTAAGGTAAGAGTTATTTAAATCTTTTGACGTGAAGGATTTGGGCTCGGCACAACGGATTCTTGGTATGGATATTGCTCGTGACAGGAAAGCTAGGAAGATGTGGTTATCACAGGAGAAATATATTGAACGGCTACTTGATAGATTCAACATAAAAGATGCAAGTCAGTCAGTGCTCCTCTTGCATGTCATTTGAAGCTTAGCAAAAATTTTGCCCGACTACAGATGAGGAAAAGAGTGAGATAGAGAATATTCCTTACGCTTCAGCTGTAGGGAGTTTGATGAATGCTATGGTTTTCACTCGGCCAGATATAGCTCATGCAGTTGGCATTGTGAGTAGGTTTCTTTCTAATCCAAGGAAAGTTCATTGGGAATGTGTAAAGTGAATCTTAAAATATTTGAAAGGCAGTTCCAGATTGTGTTTAAGTTGTGGAGGTTCAAAGACAATACTATATAGTTTTGCAGATGCGGATATGGCAGGTGATCTCGATCACAGGATGTCCACCTGAGGTTGGTTGTTCACTTTTACAGGGGGAGTAGTATCTTGGCAGTCCAAGTTATAGAAGTGTATTGCTTTATCTACAACAGAGGTGGAATATATTACAGTTGTAGGAACCGGTAAGGAGATGATTTGGTTGAGAAGATTTCTACAGAAGTTAGGCTTACAGTAGGACAATTATCAAATCTTCATTGATAGTCAAAGTGCTCTTGATTTGAGCAAGAATTTTACATTCCACTCTAAGATGAAACACATTAATGTGAGATATAATTGGCTTAGAGAAGCTGTTGAGAAAGAGGGCTAAAGCTATAGAAGATTCACACAGATAAAAATCTAGCAGATTTTTTAACAAAGATTATTTTCAGAGAGAAGACCGAGTTGTGTCGGCGATTGGCAGGCATGAACTCTCGTTGAGGAGTTACAGATTGGCATACTCCCTCGTTGGGCTAGAAGGGAAGATTGTTATGGGTCTATCCCAAGATAAGGCCAACATGAGGTTCACATGACTTAAAATTCTATCTAGAAGAGGATTTGGAGGATCTAGTTGTCATAGGAATAGGTTTCGAGGACCTGAAAAAAATTCCTTTATAAAGAAATTCTATTCATGTGAAACCTATAATTTTTTTAGTGCTACAGTAAACCATGAAAAGTAACCCAAGAGAGAAAAGAGGGGGGAGAGAGAAAAGTTTAGATTTCGAATAGTTCGATTGTCCAATTGCAGTGTTTCAAAAGCCGTTGTTTTCAGAGCGATGACATCATTGAGGGTACGGTGTTGGTTTCTCTGTAGGTGTTGGAGATTTTTGGTGAGACGAGATTTAGGATTTTGGTGCCCAAAAGGGAATATTGTATCTTTTTCTTGTGATTTAATCTTCAAGTTTAGGTGTAACTTGGAGGGATTGTACTCTTGATTCATAGTGAAATATTTTTCTCTGGATTGCCCCATGAACGTAGGTATGATTTGTCGAACCATATTAAATCTTGGTGTTTGCTTGCTTGTGGTATTTTTATTGGTACCATTATTCGTTTAGTGTTTAATTTCGCAAATTAATCTCCATAATATCCCTAACAGAATGCACCTCTACGTTGTAGTATCGTACTTTTAGAACTTATTATCTACATAGTTTAATTCTGGTTGATGAACCTTCTGGCCGGCGAAATTTTTTTCTTCTAGCTATTTTAGGCTGGATCAAATTTCAGCAAATATTACCTAAAAGTAAAGTTAGTAGTGTCTATCTCATTAAAGTTAATCCAAATCCTACTTTGATTTTGATTTAGTTATCTTTATGAATTTTTTTATCTTTAAGAGTGTATCTTGTTTTAGGAGTTTGTTTATCTTTAGTAGTTGGACCAAATTAGCTAAAAATAGGCTTTTTCTCATCCTTTATTAGAGTTCATATTATATAGAAATACTAATTTGTAAAGGATTTATAAGGCTTCATCCGTGTACTATAGAAGCAAGCCATCACAGAGAACAAATTTCGTTATTTATTGGCTTCTCCATTTCTCTTTCTCCCTGCATGTTCCTTATTTCATGATTAATTTGTATTTGCTTTATCAGTGGTATCAGATGAACAATCTGAACAGTACTACGTTGCCTTCTATTCCCATATTGGATGGAAAAAATAATAACCGATAGAGCATGCAGATGAATTTAGTGTTCGAATATCAAGATATACTTGGTGTCATAGAGAAAGGAGTTACAGATCTTACGAGAGTGCGAATGAAACCGAGAATGAAGCCCACTGTGAGAACAAGAAGAAGCATAGGAATGCATTATTCTACATCTATCAATGAGTGAATGATTCAGTCTTTGAGAAGATAGACGATGCAACTACGGAAAAACAAGCATGGAATATTTTGGAGAAATCATATCATGGAGGTATAAAAAGAGGAAAAGTTAGATTTCAAACTTTAATATGCCAATTTGGACTTTTGCAGATAGAATCTGCTAAAAGCGTCAAGAATTATGCAACTAGAGTGCTTTTAGATTTAACAATTATGAAAAAGATATTGTGATATCTTATAGTAAAATTTAGTCATATCGTGGTGGCAATTGAAGAGTCAAATGATTTATTCAAGATGATGGTTGATGAATTGATGAATACCACACAAGTTTACTGTTTGCGTTGGGAATGATTTTATTGCAGCTTCCATTACAATCATTTATCATTTACAACAGAATCAAAAGAGTGTGCTTTTTATAAAACTACTCTTTACAAAGAAAAAATGGGGTATTCCCTAGAAACACACACATAAATTATTTATTAGTCGCTGCTTGTATTGGATCTTTGCCTATGCCGGAGACGCTTTGATCCGTGGACCACTGATTCAACGATCCGTGTTTATCGTGGGAGAAGGCTTTAAGTCATTGTTTCATTTTAGAAATAAGAACAGAAGTAGATATCCTAGCCAAGTAAGACAAATATTCTTCCCGAAATCAAATCAATATTTGAAATCAAGGGAAACATTGAAAGCCTTTGAGATGTCGAAAGTAGATCGTGACTCTCTCTCTTGCTCTCAGAATTTGCCAAAAGCTCAAGTCTTGGATAGGGGAGATACTTATAGCCTTTGGAAGCTGTTTCTAAAGATAAGAACGTGTAACAAACCTCACCTGACAACTCTTATTTCTGAGACAGTGTTTACTGTCTCGGATGAAGGGATTATTCCAGGCAGTTTTGTAACTGACATCGATTCTGTTAAATGCTATGATTCTCAGAGGTTTTGAGCATATTTTTAGTTTGTAATGGCCTCTCTGTGTTTATGGATGTTTCCAAGCAGTTATGGAGCCATGTCGTCCGCACGAAACTCAAGAAAACTGTCGAAAAAGACGTCACGTTGTCTCACAATTTCCGAGATAGTCTACACTATCTCGAAATCCGAGACAGTCTACATTGTCTCAGACGTAGAGATAGTGTACTGTAAGGACCGTGATTTTTGATATTGCTTTAAATAAAATTTTCTAGTATTTAATATTAAATATTATTTTTCAAAAGAGTATTTGTATTTTCCCTAATTTTTTAGGATTTTATGATTTAAAAATATGATTATTATACTTATTTTAATAGTATTGCTAATTATAGATTTAGTTGTTACGGTAAAGACTTTTAAACTAATGTCTGATTAGTCATTATTGTTGTTATTATTATTTATATTATTTTAAAAGGGGTATTTCCCTATGATTTCTCTCCCACCTATGGAACATCTCTCTCTCATTCTCTCTCTCTCCCCTACCCTACTCCCTAATTCATCCCCATTTTACGCATTCTCCTACCTTGTTTCTCGCTCGCCTCACTTCTCTAACCCCCGCCCCCATCCGCCGATACCCTCCTCTCTTTTCCGCTGCTAGACATCAACCCTCACCTCTCTCTTTCGTTCTCTCTCTTCTTACTCAAAACCCACAACGAGTCTATCCCCTCCATCATCTCTCTCTCAGCCCAAAAAAACCCACACCGAGCTTCCTCTCTCTCCCTCCCTCATTCTCTCGTTCTCCCCCCGCCAACCTCTCCTCCTTGTCCTTCGTTCTCTTTTCCTCATCGGAGATAGCCCAGTGCCGCCCTAGCTTCACACCCCCTTGAGCTTGTCTCCAAGATACCCTCAACCCTCCACATCCAACACTCCGTTCACCTCCCCATCACCGAGCTCTGATGAGATCCAGCAGCCGCACCTCCTCTTTCACCCCCTCGTCACCGTCAACGACTCAGCTTCGCTACCCTGAGCTTCAACACTACCCAGACCCCCTACTCTGCCACTCCCTCAGAGCACCGCCACCCTCACTGCTCCACTGTCATCCCCAATCTACCACCTCCACATCTTCTTAGCGAACTCCTCCACCCCCTACGACCATGCTACACGCCCCGTCGTACCCTCCGATTCATCCTTCTCTTCCAACGCCCCAGCCACGCTTTGACGTCGCGCCAGCCCGAGCACCCTCTCCCTACTCGCCGTAGTCACCGCCACCAGCCTCCTATACAGTCACCTCCGTATCCTCTTCCCCAGCTCACCTAACCACCTCTCCGCTATCCGTCAACTCTCCTCAGCCATTGTCCGAGCAGCCACCGCCCTGAACCACCTCCAGCAGCTCCTCCCTCTCCCCGCAGCAGTCCTGCCATCCGTTCATCTGGCCGCTCCTCAGCTCCAATCAGCCCCATCGCTGCTCGAGCTTCGAACCCTTGCCACCGCTCTCTTCGAGCTCTCTGTAGAACCGTCGGCATGGTCAACAGCGCTCGTCAACCGCAGTGACACCGTTGCCTCATCCGCATGCCATATCCTCGTACGGTAACAACGTATCGATCAGCAATACCCCGAGGCAAGATCCCTCTTGCTCATTGACTTGTCATTTCAATATTATATCTGTTAGTAATTAGTTACATAGATTAGTTTATGATATAATTATCTACGTGGGATTGTTGATAAATAATATTAGATAAATCATGATAATATGATAAATAGCATTTTCAGAATAATTATGATAAATTAAAATAATTTACTTTGGTAGCGGAATCATTTCTAGATAATTATATTAATTTTAAAGGAATTTATTTTGAGAACGGAATCATTTAGATAATTATAATAATTTAAAAGGAATTATCTTAGAAAAGAATCTTTTTAGAATAATTACAAATAAATTAAAGGAATTTATTTTAAAAAAGGAATTACTTTATATTAATTATAATTAGAAAATATAGTATTTTGCAAGAGGGAATAATAAAAATAATATTTAAAGAATGTTTTTAGAATTATTTAAAATGAGTTATTTTTGGAAAATAGAAATTTTTGGATAATATTATAACAAGAAATAAAGAATTTGTTTTGGAAAAAGGGAAATTATTTTGAAGTAAATAAATTTATTATTTTAAAGATTATTTTTGAAAATCTCATGATTTATGATTCTCGTTTTTAATTATGTGATATGTCATGATATCGTTGCACATGATTGGTTGTATTTATTATTTCCTTTTGTGATTGTGAACCATTAGTAGTTCATGACTTAGTGGTTTTGCGCGTCATGAACAAGACCTAGTGACATGTGTGTGTGCGTTGACTAAATTAGGAGGAGGACTAGAGATCAACTGTAGATCATGTATGTTGACTTAGCAAAACAAGAAGAGTTAGGATGGGGAAGTCATCGTTCATGTGATCGAATATGGTTGTTGATATATCATCCAGGCTCGCACCGGTGAATTTGTGTATTCACTGGGGTTGGTTTGTAGGGCTAAACTAGATTTGTGTATTCATTTTGGTCAGTGGGAATTCATTTCGTCACCCGAGTTTTGCTTGAGTTCGGACCAGGCCAAAATTGGTTTGCATGTAGTCCTCTAACCGATTTGTGTATTCGTATTGGATGCACATAGGGGAATTATGAACAGTCGGTTATCCGATGATATAAGCGTTAACTCTGTGTGAGATGTAAACCAGTGACCTGTTATAGAATGGCTAGTTACTTGACCTTGTTACTTAAGGTGATTACGGATTCTTGTGAGATGTAGGACAGTTGTATTTCTTTTCATACATAGATCGGGATTAATATTTAATTATCTATAATTTGAGACATATGGTATATACATGAGGGTTTCCTTATTTGGATTATTTCGTTCGACGTACCACGTCTCGAGTTGTAGATTTTTAAGTATTAATTCCATCTAGTTGTATGACCCTGTTACTTGATGGTTATCATGATCGCTAGCTGCATGATCTGGTTACTTGATTGATTTTATTAGATTTCTCGTTACACGTTTCTTTGTCATCCCTGTTATTGTATCGTTTTTCGCTTGGGTTTTCGTTCGCTCTATTTGTTTTGTGGGATCTTGTCGTATGCCATGCACGCTGACGTACACCTATTTTCTCTGGTGCACGTCAAATTTAGAGGACGGACATGTCCAGCTGGGATATATGCCAGAGCCAGATGATCCAGAAGTCGAAGCTTAGTTATTTCATTTAGTTGTTCGATGTTCCTTGTTCACTTTTGTAGCACTTTCCATTTCAGTCTAACTGATGTATATTATACTTTCCAGTATTTCTTTCAGATCGTTTTGTATCAGGGCATGTCGACCAGAATATTATGTCTGGGATGATGTTCAGTTGTGATATGTATATTTTCTATTCTGAGTTGTTTATTATATTCTCTCTACTGTGATCGTGGACCTCTGCCTTCACTTTATATTATTAGACGCTTAGCGTATTAGATTGAGAAGAAGGGGTCTAGCACTTATCTCTCCTCAGTCTAATACATCGCGGGCTTATTCCCGTCCTAATTCCCTAGTATTTTGGGAAGCGGGGTGTGACATGTACGATGTATCACTGGTTGTGAGACATCTTCGGGTCCAGTCGTTTCATCGTTTTGTGTATTCATTTGCTTCTTTTAGGCCTCGGATGATCTTCTCTGACTCAGATGATAACGTTCTTCATTTTTTCTTCGTCTTGAGCTATGTTCGGGAACCTATAGGTAATTTTTGATACCTACAGATACCCCCTCCAAAGTATTTAGCCTCCTCAGTATTTTATTGAGGACTCTGAAATACTTTGGATAAGATAGGCCCTACTTTTAATCCCTTAAGTATTTTTTCAAGGAGACTGCGTGTAAAGGACCTGTAAAAGGCTTCAATTCTTTAACTTCTTTGGCTTTCAGCTTACTCAGTATTTTGTCGAGTATTCTAAAATACTTCTTGTGCTGCGTTTATTATTTGACCATCGTCAAAATATGGAACTAAATTTGATATGTTGATGTTAGGATTAGCTCATGTCGTTGAGTTAACGTTAACCTGGTCATCTTTGTCAGGAGTTTGTATCCGATTTGTGATTGAACTCCCAGAGGTAATTTTGGCATAAGATTATTCTAAGCCCAATTTTGACGAAATTGTTGAATCGTTTGTCGGGGGTTGACTTCCGCTACGGTGTAAACATAGTTTATACTCGTACATAACTGGAGTCTACACAGTTTAAGCTCTTAAGACGTTGGAGCAGGGAGGATCAGATTATACTCATATAATCCTTGGAGTTTTTAGGGAGAAGTTTAACCTCATATACCCATCAGAGGTTCAAGAAGAAGCAGTTTATACTCATATACTCATCAGAGTGTGAATATGGACCCGAAAAATATCGAAAATATGGTAAAAATGCCCTTGAAATACTCATCGGACCTAGCCCCTGCATGAGACAGACTTGTGTGCCTTGCATGTGTGCAAGACGGCTAAAGTTGTTTCACCGTGCGAGACACATTTGGATGTCTCGGAAATGTGTTGGGGTCGGCTCCTAGGGAGTCCTTAAATCCAACATTTTGAACACTTTTCAACCGCCTTCTCTTGTGTTTTCAAGTTCAGAAATTTCTCTTAAACTCTTTAAAAGAGTTCCCCCAACCGAATCCCTTTCCATCTCCTTGATTTTGTCAAATTCTTCTTCAAAGAACCTAGGGTTTCGGCACTTTCCTCTAGTTTTGGAGTTCGTCTTTTACTAAGCCTCATCTCCCTTTGAGTTCTTGGTAAGTCTCGCTCCCATAGCTCCGATTCTGGTTAACTTCTTGAGTTTTGAACAACAATTGATGCATAATTATTGGTTTTGGGGGAGAACCAAAACCTTAGTTTGGCTTTGGATGAGAACCAAAGCTTTAGTTTCGTCTTTGGATGAGGACCGAAACCCGAGCCTTGGTTTTGAATGTTTCTCTTCACTTTCCACTTCACTTCGTCGGATGCTTGATTTCCCCTAATTACCAATCAAAATTGAAATTAGGGCTTTGGTTTTGAGTGTCTTTGAGGCTTTATCCGATATTTTTAACAAAAAACCCTTGCTTTCTTTTCCAGGAATTTAGTCTGAACTCATCCTTGATCATGTCAACGAAGAGATCGTGCATTCTGAGTGTTCAATCGGCTTCTTATTCAGCAGAGTGAAAGGTTCTTGCGGCTTTGTCATTTGGGGTAAGACTTTCTAACTTTTATCAATTTAAAAGTTAAATTTTGAATGTATATCCTCGTTTGCACTCCTTTGCGAGGCATTCGGAAAGAGCCGGTATCCTCCTTCGTAAGGATCGATGCTTAAAAGATGTGTTTTCTTGGTCAAACCACCTCTCAAGGCAAAAAAGATGATTTTATGTTGTCTCGCTATCCGTAGGGTGGTGTATATTGTCGCGTTGTTAACATGATAATGTACGTTGTCTCTCATGTACGAAATAATTAAAATCATCTCGCATGCCGCAAGACAATGACTTAATCTCGTAGATTTGCGAGATGAGATCGGCTCCTTGTTTTACCTTAGAAATATTCTTTTAATCACGTTAAATAAATACACTCTGTTCGTCATAGTTGAATTCCCTTCGGAGGTATATTCACTCGTGTAGTGAGTGGGCGAAGCGGTGAGGCTTTTGCCTCTTCTGATGAGACACCACTCATTGATGCAACTCCTTAGTTCGATGTGAACGAACCTGAGGAGATCCTAGGCTTGTTCATGAGGGGGGTCGTCGCATATTGTGACGATTGATTACAGATGCCCCACTCACCAAAGATCCCAGCTCCACTAAGCCCTTGAGGAAGCCCAGTTATTTATTTGGTGACTCTGTTGAGGACCCCGAGATTCTGACGCTTGATGCAGAAATGTTGCTAAATGATTATGAAGGGAATCTTAGATTTCTTCCCCTAATTTCTCGCCAATATGCTTTGGCACATCTGAGGAGGCAGGCCATGACGTAAGAGATGTCGTAGCGTTTGACAAAGGATAAAGAGCAGGTTCATTATGGCTTTATCAGTTAGCACAAGACTCTAGGCTCCAGTGATAAAAGTTATGCTTGTGGACTTCATCCCGATGTATTAGGAAAGGATGATGTTCCACAAAATGAGCTGACGATCAATGCCAACACTATAAGAAATCACCTTGCAAGGCTAGGAAGGGAGCTATCTTTCAAAGGTTTCAGGTGTTATGGCTGGGTTCACCCATCGACAAACAAGTGGTGGACCCGGATGACAAGTTACATGCTCAGCTGGTGGGGTGTAGAGTTGACTGAAAGTGGGTTGTATATACACATCCGCGCCAGCCTGTACGACTTGCCCATCAGCGTGCATTACTTCTTTGCGCTATTGGAGCTCTACAACCTAGACATCAACACCTTCTTAACCAGGAATGGAGTGTTGGGGTTGGCTCTGCATGAAATAATGAAGGTCTCGATGTTGCTGATGGGTGATATCCCATATCAGAAGTATTTCCCCACCAGTCGATAGTTAAGCTAGCTGAAGATGACCAACCCATCAGACATGACATGTTGTGGGAGCTTACGTGTCACTATCTGACCGCTCTGGCAGCCGTAGATATCAAGGCTAAGAAGAAGTCTCTCCAGCTTAGCCTAAAGCAGTTTGCGGACTACTTGTTCAAGCACTTAGAAGACCATTCTGGCTAGGAGATCTTTGAGTTGGTGATTCTAACCCCATAGGAGATAAATAAGCTGATTGAGAAGATATGTGCGCAATCTTACACCATCATACAACTGAGGGAAAATTTCCCAGGGGCACCAAGTTTTAGATGTTTTTGTGTCATGTCCAAAAGCAAATTCAACCAATGACTCTTTTGGCAGGCTACCTCGCTATTTGGTTGAAGAAATGCATCGTACAACACCAATTCTCTGACGCACTACCAATTGAGGTCCTCTTTCTGGCCGTTGAGCTCGCCCTTAGGAAGAAACTTTCCTTTCTTACAATGATGGTTGCCGGCATTCATAGTGGTCTTCGACACTTAGTCACCAGCTTCACGCAAGAGGGAAGCAAGCCGTCAAGTGAGATTCCCACCACCAAGATCGAACTTACTTACACTTATCTGATGGCATGGCTCATTCTTTATTGCCCTAACTTGATGATGGCACCGAGTGTTGCTGATCCGTCTATTCCCCTATTGCAATTGTTGGAGAATTGCAAATGGGAAGCCTGACAATTTCTTGAGGTGAAGTGGCAATTTCAAATCCATAAGTGTTGGGAGTTCTTCAAATGCTTCCCTCAGTTCTCTGGACATTATGATGAGTTGTTAATTGATGATGAGGAGCCAAAGAAGAGTCGAACCATTCTCGACGTGGGCTATTTCTGGTGGCTGGTGAACATCAGGCCTGACTATCTCGTCTTCCGAGTAAAGAACTGTTGCAGCATAGATCCCTACCTCCCTTGTTGGTACGCTCGTCAGTTTGGTTTTGACCAACTATATATCGGGAACCCGAACTGACAACTTAAGACTCATGGTGGATGATGCACGGGTATGGTTTTGGAGCGTCGCAGGTTGCACGGGCGCTAAGTTCAACCTCCCAGCTATAGAGCGTCCATTGTAACTTACATTCTTATGCTACAAATGGCTGATAGCTGCCAACACGCCTTTCAAACTAAAGCAAATTTTAGTGTTGGAGGTAGAAGAAGAAGCCAAGCTTGTCGCCAAGTGATAATCATATTTTATTATAATTTTATACCCTCATTATCTATTTTTAACGAAATAATATACCACTAATAACTATTTTTATCTTTAATTGCAGGTTAATGAAGAAATAATAAATAAATACCTAAAAGAATCCAACTTTCTTATTTTTGTAACCTTTTATTGAAGCAAAAATCAAGCCGAATAGCCTGTAGAAGCCGAAGAAAATAAAAAAAATCCAATATGAAGAGAAATTATATTCAAGATGGTTGGCGGTAAAGAAACGACGATATCTTCCAATCCAGAAGGCGGAATTTAACATATAATATATAAAAATCACCTATCTGGACGAGACGAAGCCAACCGTGAAGTCAAAATTTTTATTGGAGTATCGATACTAGCATCGATGCACGCATCGATGCGGGCATCGATTCTTGTATCGATGCAAAGTCGTCCAGAATTCATCAACGGCCGAAATTGCATTCTTAGGGCTCAAGTTTGATCCAAAGACTCTCATTCACTGATATTTACTATAAATAGGGGTAGAGAGTAAGGGGTTAGAGGTGTGAAAATTTTTGTAACTCTATTTGGAGAGGAGGGCTACTCTTAATTGAGAAGACCTTTCAAATTTATAACTTTTGTTACAATTAATAAAATAATTTTTTTACCACTTTAAAAATTTATTCTCTTTGTTGGATGATGAAGATGGAGATAAAGAATTATTTAGAGATTTGTATTTCTTTTATTTTTCTCTTTTATTTCTTTTTTATTGATTATTAGTTTAGATTTATTTCTATGCTTGTAGTTAAATTTTATTTTCTTGTTAAATAGGCTAGAGGCTAGAACCCTCTTGCCTTAGATTTATTTCATGCTTATAGATAAGATTTATTTCATGTCTTTATTTTCTCACATTTAATTCTTATAATTTATTTTGTAGCTTAGTATTTACAATTTATTTTGTAGTTTAGATTTTATTTTCTTGCACTATTCGCCTTAAGGCTAGAACCCTCTTGGGATTAGTTTTTATTTTCTTTATTTTTTATTTTTTTTATTCGCCTTTAGGCTAGAACTCTCTAGGAAATCATCATTTACTAAGAAGTGGATTCAATTCTAGATTATCCATATCTTTAATTGAATCCGCCATCTTTAATTTTTTAAATTTTCTTTTTATTCTTAATTCTCCTTTTTGACTCTTGATTTTATTTATCTTTCCTTGTGAAAATCATTTATTCTTTGTCACATCCACTCTCACTTACTTTTTGTGCCGATTTACACACTATCACTTCCACTCTCTCTATCTCTCCACAATCACATTCACTCATAACTCCTATTTGTCACACACACAACATAAGAACCGATTTATATTTTCTCCTACAAAACACATTCCTCGTGGGATCAATAACTTTTTATACTATAACTTGATACGGTTGTGCACTTGTAATGTTTTTGGTATATGTTTATGCCGCATCAAGTTTTTGGCGCCGTTGCCGGGGAGGGTGCTTAAGTTGGTTTTAATTATTTTGTTTCTTTAACTTGTGTGTTTCTTATGAAAGAACTACTTGGAGATTAAAGATCAATGATTAGAGATTAAGGATTTGGAGATTCGCTTGTGGTAAGTCTTCTTCCTAATATTTTTAATTCCACATCTTTAGCTAGTTTCTCAAAATTAGTGACAATTAGGATCTAAAAAAAAATTTATTTTCATTGACAATAATAAAATTCACCCTCCACTTTGACATTGACTAACAAGATAATAAATCCAAATAATTTTCTCCCTTCTCATTTGTCTGATTGTTAACCCTTAAAAAAAATTCTTTTTACCATCCTTTTTAGTCGCTTTTAATTCCTAGGGTTGCATTTCATATAGTTAGTAGGAATTAACCAAAGTGATTTGAGCATCTTGGTTTGGCACACACTTGAAAATATTTTTAAGGGCAAAACCCCATAATCAAGATAAGGTGAGGGATTCTATCACCCTTTCCTTAGCCTAAAAATTACAAATTTCTCACTACACAACCTAAGCCTAATAAATCTCATTAGACATTGGCCATAAGGAATCGAGCTCAATAAGGAACAAAGAATCTTTAGGTGAACCAGTTTAAATTTTCTTAGATTAGTTGGTGTCTAAGGCAAGGTTTAAGGGTTACGTAAAGCGCTCTATAAGGAACGAGGTGCTTAATTGATCTCTGATCAACCTTTGTTCCTATCCTTACCTGGCTAACTAACCAATTAAAACTTTTATCTTTTCACTTAAGGAATTTTTGGTTAGGAGTTGGTCTAGCTGAGTTAGGCTTAACCCTAGAGTTAGCATGATTGAAAAGTGATTGTTTTTGATTTATTTTTCCTTTTTCTTCAAAAAAAACTAACTTTTATTTTTTCTTTAAAAAAAGTATAAAAAGAAATTATTTTTGGTGCATGCAAAATGTGGATTAGGGACAATACACATCGACAAATTTGTTTTGAATAAATGTCTAATCCACATGTTTTTCAAAATTTATGTTATCCCAATAGGATCGAAATCCCCAATGAAGCTTGGGAGTTTGTAGAGAGCACATCTTAGTATTCGGTGAATGATCTATTTTTTTCAGCCTACAACCCAGGTTGGGCAAGTTACACAAATATTGCATGGAATCAGGGAAATCACTCCAGAACTCAAAACATCACTCCCTCTTCGACCCAACATTTTTCTAGGGGAAATACAGTTCCTTTCAATTCTCATCCATAATTTCAACAACCCATTCTGTCACATCAAAATCAGTCTCCTCGTCATCAAGTTGTAACTCACATTCCTCTTGATACAGATCATGATGAACGTCTTAATATTTTAGAAAAAGGTTTTGAAATCATAATTATGGCCTCCACACTAGCCATAGATATGTTAACTCAAACATCCTACACGATGAACTCCTTTATGCAATCAACTGAACTCATACTTAACTCTAACACTCAAGCCATAGCTAGATTAGAAATCCACATTGATCAACTAGCTAGTACCATAAGTGAAGGAGAGGAAGGAGAAATTCTGAGTCAACCCATGGTCAATCCTAAGGACACTCAAATGAATACACTACAGTTAGGAAAATAGGTCGATAATCAGGAAAGAACACATTTAAGCCAAATTCTTGTTCCAATTCATTCTCCTTCTGATAATTCAATTCAGGAAAGACCAGAGGAAGAAGAAGAAGAGTCAGATCTAAGTTTTGAGGAAATTTTTGGTGAGGAGCTGAAAATATTAGGAGAAGCAGATCAGGTTTGTCAAAATAAAGAAACTGTGTTAAACAATTGTTGCTTAGAACTAAATTTTGAAGAACTCTTTCTTGTTTAACTAAGATTTTTGGAAAATAAACAACAACCAAAATTTTATACATCAACCATGAATCATGGGGTTGAGGAAATTGTTAAAGAAAATTTGGTTGTTAGAAAACAAACATTCATAAATCAAGAATCTAAGTTCAAAACGCATGACACCAATAATATCTACCTTCCATTGCCACAAGAATTATTGAACACCCTGATATGCTTAGAATTTAAGCATAGTATTGATTATATCATTTTGAATTTGTTTAAAACCCGAGGAAGAATTTTAGCAATAAGGTAGAATTCAATGTAGAACATGAGCTCTTCATGTTGAATATTTTATTCTACATTGTTTATTTTATTTATTTCAGCATAATAAAATCTTCTCTTATTTTAGAGTTTCTTGTTCAGTTGTAAAAAAAAGATAAAAAAAAGAAAAAAAAAGAAGAATAAATTTTGATTCTATCCTCTTAAGACCAAAGGTAATTACAAATTTTTATCAACTGATCAAATGTAAGTACTTTACTTCTTATAGGCTTTACTTTGTGCATCATAGAGTTTGCATTGAGGATAATGCAAAATTTAGGTGTGGGGGTGGGAATTAGTTATTTTTTCTCTTTATTTTACATTTTCAGTTGTATTTTTGTCATTTTTTCCCTTTTCCTAAAAAAAATAGTTGCATTTTTGTCATTTTT
>BQKN01058879.1:0-12039 GCA_022839385.1 Asparagus kiusianus | reverse complement strand
GACTCTACGGTTGGATGACTCGTTGATTCATCGACCCGTTAGCTTGATTGGGCACGCGATTGTATGTATTTCGTTGTTTGCGTGCGGCTCGTTAACCTCGTCGCCTCGTTAATCCTCTTCGTCGCGTCTCACTTGGCTTCGGTGTTGTGGTCTAACGAACATGCTTTGGATATATCGCCCGATGGTTCGTTGGTTTGTCGAATCACCGTGCCGAGCTGTGTTAAGGGACCTATATGTAGTTTTATACACCTACAGATACCCCCTCCAAAGTATTTCAGCCTCATTCTTTCATGGAAGAGTCTGGAATACTTTGGATATGATTGTCCCAACCTTCAATCGGTATGACGGGACTTTGGAATGGCTTCTATTCTTGATTCTTCAATCCTCCAGGCTATTCGGTGCTTTGTCGAATGTCTGCAAGGGTTCCGATGCTGCATTTGTTGTCTGACCATTGTCGGAACTTTGAACTTGAAGTCAATTCCTGATTTCCTGATCTTTAGCTCGTGTTTGCTGTTTCAACATAGAACCGACCATCGATTGTTGGCGTTGAGTCTTCATTTGACGTGTTGTCTAGCGTTTGAGCTTCATTGTGATGCGTTGTCCGGCGTTTGAGCTTCATTGTGACGCGTTGTCCGGCGTTTGACACAGTTTATACTCGTACGTCTACTGGAGTTTTCACAGTTTAAGCTCTTAAGGAATTGGAGCGTGGCGGATACTCGAATCACGAGACTAACTAACGGGGTTGATGCGTCAATGACTTGTATTTATAGAATTTTTTAGCAAATTCTCAGCTATCAACGGGTTTGATAAACATTTACCGACTACCGTTTGAGTCGGGCTAGCATGCGGATTGTCTAAATCCGTTCCGTATGTAACGTTGTGCTAAGAGAGTGAATTCTCTGAGACTTTGTGCTATGATGTCGAATACATAGGCTTCGCCATTGTTACGGGAATAGGCTACCCGGCAACGCGTGTTAGGCATTGACTTTAGGATTTTTGGCTAACCCCCAGCCTTCAACGGATTTGATTAGCCTTTACCGACTACCGTTTGAGTCGGGCTAGCACGCGGATTGTTTAAGTCCGTTCCGCATGTGACGTTAAGCTAAAAGAGTTAACCCTTTTAGTGCTACGATATTGAATACCTGGACTTTGTCTTTCTCCTGTGAAAAGACTAAACAGCGACGTGTATCAGACGTTGACTTAGGATTTTTGGCAAGTCCTCAGCCTTCAACGGATTTGATTAGCCTTTACCGACTACCGTTTGAGTCGGGCTAGCATGCGGATTGTCTAAATCCGTTCCGCATGTGACGTTGTGCTAATAGAATGAACTCCCTTAGACTCGCTGCTACGACTTCGAATACGTAGACTTCGCCATTGTTACGGGAATAGGCTACCTGGCAACGTGTATTAGACGCTGACCTATCCCTACTTAGGCTTTAGGATAAAGGTCCCCAGAATCAGGTTCTGGTGTCTTCTTGGACAGTAAAAGACTAACCTGGTGATGCGTGTTAGGCGTCGGCATATCCTTTCTTAGGATTCAGGATGAAATTCCCCATCCGTGTAAGGCATGGATTTTGGTGTTATTAATAACAACCTATCACAATGTTGAATATGTAGGCGGATGTTCTTGTTAACGGTTAAGAACTAACCGGCAGCGTGGGTTAGGCGTAGATTTATCCCTGCTTAGGTTTCAGGATATGATACCCCAGAGTCGAACTCTGGTATCTTTTTCTACGGAGAAAGACTAAACCGGCAGCGCGTGTTAGCCACAGACTTATCCCTGCTTAGGATTCGGGATAAACTTCCTAGGATAAATCCTAGATAAATTCTTGAAAAAGGTTGGTGTGGGAAAGGAAGAATTTTATATTCTATTTCCCGATCTTCTTTTAGGGTGAAGGCGAACCCAAATACAAGGAAGGAAGAATTTTATATTCTATTCCTTGATTCTGGAAAGGAAGAATTTTATATTCTATTTCCAGCGCAAAAGAAACTAGAAGTGAGATCTCCACTCCGAGAATCTGGAAGATCTAGATAAACTTACCTTTTATAGGATTGGTTATCTAATCTAAAGATGAGTTTCTCGTTTATCGAAGTGAAATTTCAACTTCGGTTATAACCATGAGAAGGCTTAACCAAAGAGAAAATAAAGGGAGTTCTTTCGTTTATCGAAAGGAGACTCTGAAAGTGGACCTCTTGTTCGTGGAAAGAATCAAGAGGGGAATTTGTTGGTGGCTTGGGCCAGAAAGACACTTTTGGTGGACTCACTGTTAATTGAAATTGACCAGTGAGGGATTTTGGTGGTGAAAATAATTTTGGGTTATCCTCTAGAATATTAAGTGTAATATTCTTCAAGGAACTTCCCGGTAAATGGGTTATCCTGAATGTACTAGGGATAGTACTTTTTCAGGAACTTCTCATTTATTAGCATTAATTACCTGACGCCCTCTTGAGTAATCAGGCGATATGCGCTGTTTGAGTAGACTGTATCTATCACAAATGGTCCTTCCTATTTGGGTTCGAATTTACCTTTCTTCTAGGAGTTGAGGATTATCGGCTGGCGAGCAGCGAGGATCAGATCTCCTTCCTTGAAGCTTCTCTGTCAGACTTTTTTGTTAAAAACCCTAGATATTCTGGCTTGATAAAACTCAATGTATTGTTGAGCTTCCAAGCGCTTTTCATCCAACATTTCGAGTTCTTCAAGATGTTTCTGATGTTGTTCTTCTGTCGTCATCTCAGTTGCGAGAGCGATCCGAAGGGATGAGATTTGGATTTCCAATGGTAGCACAGCTTCACATCCGTATACCAACGAATATGGGGTAGCTCCTGTAGGTGTGCGTATGGTGGTACAATAAGCTCAGAGTGCTTCACCGAGTTTATCATCCTAGTCTCGTTTATTGGTCTTCACGAGCTTTGACAGAATCTTAATGATCATCTTGTTAAAAGCCTCAGCTAATCCATTCGAGGCGGGATAATAAGCTGTTGACGAAATATCTTGAATTTTGAACTTGTCACAAAACCTGACGAAAGCGTTGCTTATGAACTGTGGACCGTTATCATGAATGATCTGTCTTGGCACGCCGTGTCGGTATATGACATGATGTTTGATGAAATTGATGACGTTGTTCGTCTTCACTTCTCTAAGCGGAATCGCTTCAGCCCACTTTGAAAAGTAATCCGTGATTGCGAGAATAAATCGATCGCCTTTGACTGAAGGGGAAAAATAGGACCGACAATGTCCATACCCTATGTTTCGAACGGCCAAGACGTGGTTGACGTGTGTAAACGCTCCGGTGGTTGGTGCATATAATTTGCATGTACTTGACAGGCATGACATTCTCGGGCGTATTTGATTGCATCATGAACCATTGTCGGCCAAAAATATCCCATTCTCCTGATGCGATCATACAGCTTGGGACCGGGCTGATGCGCACCACATTCTCCTTCGTGTGCTTCCTTAAGCACTTCTTCTGCTTCTTTGTTCGAAAGGCATCGGAGTAACAAACCATCGTACCCTCGATGGTATAATATATGAGTCTCGGTATTATAGAAGAATCTTGGTGCTCTTCGGCGGATTGATTCCCTTTCTTTTACATCTTCTGGCAAAATACCGTATTGGACGTAGTCAATGATAGGAAAACACCAATCTCGGGACTCAGACTCAATTTGAGTTGAGTTCACCTCCTTGGCGCTTAGGTTTCTATCATCTTCCTCTTCGATATCCATATTGTATATGGGTATGCAGAGTTGATGCGATCTTACTGTGACTAGCAGTTCAGTTTCGGGAGGCTGCGCAAGTGATACTGCTAGTGCTGCCAGTGCATCCGCATAAGCGTTCTGGAGACGAGGAATGTATTCAATAAAGAATTCTTCAAAAGAATCTGCCATTTTGATGGCCTCCTGGTGGTACGGGATCAGGTCTTGGTTCCTGACTTCATACTCTCCACGGACTTGGTTGACTATCAATTGAGAATCCCCAAAAGCTTCAAGATATTCGACCCCCAGCTCTTTGGCGAAACTAAGTCCAATGAGAAGCGCGTTGTACTCGGCTATGTTATTGGAACATGGATCAGTCAGTGAATAAGCCTGAGGCATCAAATGCTTCCCCGGGGAAACTAAGACAACTCCAACTCCGGAGGAGACTTTAGAACATCCGGGGGTTATTGCCACATTAACTGCTCTCGAAGCACCGTCGAAGTATAATTGCCATATTTGTTGGTGCGATGTAGTGTTAACCTCGTGGGTTTCATCCGGCAAGTCATCATATACTTCTGCCGTATCCGTTGTCGGGTTTGCCGCCAAAAGATCACAAATCGCTTGTCCTTTGATCGACTTCTGCTGTTTGAAGTGCAAATCATATTGGGACAAGAGAAGGGCCCACTTCGCTAACCGCCAATTCATAGAGGCCGGTTGCGTCATAAATACCCGTACTGGATTAACGTTAGAAATGACGTAAATCGTCTGTCCAACCAAGTAATGCCGCATCTTTTGTACTGCGAATACCAATGCGAGGCATTCTTTCTCAATCATCGGATATCGAGACTCGGCACCTACTAAGGTCCGACTTAGGTAATAAACTGCCTGTTTGTGACCGTTATCATCGTCTTGTGCTAATAAAGCACTTATCGAGTGGTTCATCGCCTTGAGGTAAATCAAGAACGGTTTACCTGATTTCGGTGCAACGAGAACAGGAGGATTCATCAGATATGTTTTGATATCTTCGAGTGCTTTTTGGCAGGCATCGTCCCAAATAAATGATACACCTTTCTTGTTTAGCTTAGAGAATGGTTGGCACTTCCCAGAAAGATTTAAGATGAACCGCCGGATGTAAGCTAAACACCCTTGCAATCCTCTGAGTTCTCTTAGATTTCTAGGGGGTTGCAGTTCATGTATCGCCTTCACCTTATCAGGATCGATATGTATACCTTTAGTGGTGACGACGAATCCAAGGAATTTTTCACTGGACATTCCGAGGAAAGATTTAGTGGGGTTCATCTTCAATTGATGACTCCGCATGAGATCGAACATCGTCTTCAAATCCTTGATGTGATCTTCTTTGTTGCGGCTTTTTACAACCAAATCATCAACGTAGCACTCGACTGTTTTCCTGAGATGTTCTTGGAAAATCTTAGTCATTGCTCGTTGGTAAGTGGCGCTTGCATTCTTTAGACCGAAAGTCATCACCGTGTAGCAAAAGACACCGAGGGGCGTTCTGAACACTGTATGCTGTTTTCAGGAAAAGTTGCCTTCATCATTGATTTCATTAAAACTTTGATCGTTACAATGAATCCAAATAACAAAGAAATAAAATTACAACTTTCTTGAAAATAAACACAAGTTCCGTTTATCGTCCCTTGCTTGCGTGGGTCTTTTTCCTGTGACGGGGATGTTGATATCCGTGGACCACCGGGCGATCAGATCCGTTCCGGAAAATCGGGCAGAGCTTCGTCGATCCGCGGGGAGATCTAGAAACTCAAAGCTCCTATCTCGGATAAAGCGAGATATTTGCTCTTCTTAGTATTACCGACAAGGGGTAACACTAAGGAAAAAGATGAGAGAGGGGAATGAAGATCCGATGAAGAAGTCTCCTTTGCTGAGGGGGCTCGATCACTCTTCGCTGCAGCAGGGCTTCGCCACTCTTCTCCAAAAATCCAGATCCTCAAAAATGAGGCCCAAGGCTCCTATTTATAGGCAAGAGGGGACCCTAGGGAGTCATGTAACAACTTTTGGGCGTGTAACAACCTTGAGACACCCTTGGGGTGTCTCGGCCTGGCCGAGACACCCCTGGGGTGTCTTGGTTTTGCTAAGACACCCTTAGGGTGTTTCGACCTTTCCGAGACACCGTCGGGTGCCCCAGTTCAGTCTGAGACTCTCCGTTGTGCATTTGCCGTTGATTCTTCGTCCCAACTCGGATTTGAGTGATTTCGAATGCGTTGGAATTCTGATGAAGAGCTCTATCGACCCCAATGGTTGGATTATTTATAGGGCGAACGAGACATGAAGGGCGTTGTTCCTTTTGTAAATACTACGGGGTTCCCGATCAGTCCGTATTCCCGTTATTCTAAAATTTTGTCGGCTCACGTAGTTCGTCGATTCACTTCAAGCGCTCACCGACGTTAATCGAACTCCTGTGAATCGGGTAGTGACGTTCATCGTCATTTTTTAACACTGAGCTGTTCGTGGAGACCTATCGGTAATTTTTGATGCCTACATATGCTTTTCGTCATCTGGGTGCATCTTGATTTGGTTATATCCTGAAAAGCCATCCATAAAAGACATTCTCTCAAATCCGCATGTATTGTCGATAAAGACATCCGTGATTGGGAGAGGAAAGTCGTCTTTTGGACATGCCGTATTCAGGTCCCTGAAGTCGATGCAAATCCTGATTTTACCGTTCTTCTTCATGACTGGAACAATATTGGCTAGCCAGTCTGGGTGTTGCTCCTCTCGGATAAACCCTGATTTGATTAATTTTTTAACCTCTGCCTCAATGGCTTCCATAATCTGCGGACGAAACCGTCTTTGCTGTTGTTTGACAGGTTTGGCATCCGACTTGATATCGAGGCGGTGCATTGCCACATTGGGGTCAAGCCCTGGCATGTCTTCATAGTTCCAAGTGAAGACGTCAATATATTCCCTGATGAGAGCAATTAATTCCTCCTTCTCATTTGAGGGAAGACTATCGCTGATGAATATAGGCTTTGGGTTGGCCTCGTCACCCATGTTAATTTGGACTATTTTATCTTCAGTGGGGGGTTCCCTCTGTTCAAACCTATCACCATACTTCATGTTCAGGTGATGAACCCATGGGTCTTCTCATGTTGGCATTTGATCGTCGTCCTCCATTGTGGATGGATCAGCTATAGCCATGTTCGTCATTAGAGCTTTGAATACTTCCCCAAGATTTGTATCGGAATCCCATTCCGAGGAATTTGACGAGCACCCATCTTTGTATTGCTCAGATGATTGGTTATTGATTAACCAGCAACATTGGTCTTCTGAAAAAGAGACATACCCTAATCCTCGTCTGAATTTATAATAATCATCCGGTTTCCCTTTTGGTACATATGCCGCTTTGGCTGGAATACGCGAACCTCGATCGAAGTATAAACCTTCTCCGAGTGTGAAATCATATCCCTGTTTTTCCATGAGCTTGCGCGCTTCCGGACTATACTTAGATAAATGTCGACCAGGTTTGTCATCATTCTCATCTTCCCTTAAGAAATGATCTGGTAATGGAAAACTCTCTCCTTTTCCGTAAATCACTTCTTTTTCGCCTCCTATTTTGGCAGGGACGATCAGGGTTGTTCCGAAAGAATGCTGGAGGCGTTTCTTTGTTATATAGGACGATCGAAGCGGCGTATATAAATCGAGATTATCATACAATCCCTTTATCACATCATCAAGAGATAGTGAGTACTCTAAATCATCATTTATTTCATTATTGGCAAGTTGCCAGTTACAACTGCCATCTGACGATTGTTTATCGTCAAGATTGATTACAAAGGGTACAATGTCATTTAAAATAAAACCTCCATTGTAATCAAGTCCGGCTTTGGTATCAGCTTCTTCTCCGCTATCCGTGCTATGGGCTGATGATTCAGTATTGGATTCGTTACCATAAAGGAGAGAATCAGTGAAATAATTCTCAAACCCTTTGAATGGTTGCTTATCCGCGACCACCGTCCTAACCTTATTATCAGTGTCGACATATTTCAAACACTGATGGAGAGTGGAGGGAATTATAACGTTACTATGGATCCAAGGTCGACCCAATAGTAAGTTATATGAAGTCTCGGCATCAATCGCATAACATGTGACTTCCGTCTTCAAATCACCCATTTGACATTTTATCCGGATCTTGCCCAAGGGTCTTGACCCGCTAGTGTTGAATCCATAGATAACAGTGCCTGTGGACGCCAACTTACTAACTGGAATGCCGAGGCTATGCATCAAGCGGAGCGGCATAATACTCACAGCGGAACCCGGATCCACTTGGATTCGGTTGACTTCGCTGGAGCCAATGTACCCAATGAAATATAGGGGTCGATCATGGTTCGAATTCTTCGTCTGCATATCCTCTTTGGTGAAGGTAATGCAGGGAAGGTTTTTAGCCACTATATTAAAGTGTTGAATTAACAGTTCTGGCTCTTCAGGTATCGGCTTGATTTGAGTAAGGAACACTTCTGAATTGGCCAAGGCTTCTTGCAAGGCTTCCCTGATTTCTTTAGACAACCGTAGCAACTCATACAATGTTATCCGTGCTGGAATGTTAGCTAGTTGAGCCATGATATCGAAGATGCGCGGAGTGTTCGAGCTCTCCGGTTTATCTCTTCTAATCGGACGATTGAAACGAGACTGCCTCGGATTATGAACCTCCTGGGATTTCTTTTCTTTCTGTTTATCAACCGGCTTTCGTCGAGCGTCTTCAACCAGTCTAGGAGTTGTAACCACTCCCAGTTCCGTGAGAGTTTTGGCTGGTCCCAGTTTAGTCACCCCCTGCTCAGCTACCTGATCACTAGGTGATGGATAGTTAAAGTGATACTGATTTCCGCTTCTAGTGGCAAAAACTTCTTGCTCTTCTTCGGAGAGCGGGAAGGTAGGAGCTTCATCACCATCCTCTTCGAAGATCGCGAAAGTAGCATTGCAGGACTTGCCTTTACCCTTTCTGGTCGAGGAAGTCGCCCACTGCTCGTCTTCAATAAGATCAGGATGGACCCAGAGGATTTTGCCGTTTGGGGCTGTGTGTGGCACAAGTCCTTTTTGGCGTTGACCATATGGGTCATCATTTATCGTCTTCATTCCTACTTTGGTGATGCGTTTTGGTTCAAACCATGCTGTGGGTACTGATCCAAAGCTAATTAATACTACATTTGCTCCTACATTCTTGGGCGGCTTCGGGGTTATGACGCCTACATCAATTAACGCCTGGATCTTATCCTTGAGATGGTAGCATGACCTTGTAGGGTGATGGACTGCTCTATGGTATGCGCAATGCTTCGGATCCGTCACTTTGTTGGCCCTTTCTTGATCCACGATCGCCGGTAGCTGGATTTTGTTATTCTTCAACAGGTACTTAAAGATGACGGGAACTTCGTTATCTTTGAAGGAGTACACTTTAGGAAATCTTGGCTCCGAAGATTTCTGCTTCTGAGGCCGTTTTCGCCATTGCGACTGTGATTATTGTGGTGCTTGTTGCTGCGGCTGTTACTGAGGTTGCAATTGGAAAGTTTGATTAGCATCAACTGTATTAGCATGTGCCTTACCTTTCCCTCGTGGGGCAAAATTCTGTGTTTGAGCATTCGTCGCCTGTTGGCCTCTCTCCGCCTTCTTCCTTCTGAGGAATCGCTCGGCTTGCTCTCCTCGGACCTTCAAATCCTTCCACGTTTTGGATGGTGCTGTCCCCATTGCTTCCAACACGTCCAATGCGAGGTTGTTGTGGCAAGTCTGGACAATGAATTCCTCAGTGATCGGGTCCCGACAGTTCATCACCTTATTCCGGAACCTTTTGACGAAGGTATCAACTAATTCCCCGTCTTTCTGTTTCTCGTCAAGCAACGACCCAATGGATATCTCGGTGTCGTCATCGAAGAAGTTGGTGAGGAATTTAGTCTCCATGTCGTCCCCGCTATTCACGCTTCCTGGCTTGAGGCGGTGATACCAATCGAAGGCGGCTCCACGAAGAGTGCCAACGAAGGACCGTACCATCAGAGGCTCATTACCAGAGATAACCCTAGGTGTGATTTGAAGTAAATCAAATGCTGAGTGGGTGAACCCTTCCCATCAAACGGCGTGAAGTTAATTAAATTGAACTTCGTCGGATACGGGATTGATTCCCATTCTCTTGGGTATGGACAAGGAATGCCCGTCTTCTTCATCTCTTGAGCGGAAATCAACATATTGATTTTGCTCTCGAGGTTTTTAATCTTCAAATTTTCACCTGTATTTTCGTTAGCATTCTCGTTACCACCCCCTGCATTGACGGGAGGATTATTAGCATTATGAGCTTCATCCGCATGTGTGTCCTCATCTTCTTGATTACCCTGGTTGCGACGACTTGGTTCGCCTTGCTGGTTTGTCAGTGCTTGGATTTGTTGGTCATGCATTTCTCTCATATTCTGTATGGCCATCTGCATTTCGAACCTGAAGCTCTCCTGTTGTTTGGCCATGGCTTCTTCGAGCATCTTGGCCACTTGTTCCGCACTTATCATAAGTGACTCGCGGGGTTGTCCCTCGCTGGATACTGTATTATCTGATACGACCGCAGAGCCAGCATCCGATTCTTCATCTTCTGAAGGTAATCTTGTCCGAATCCTATCATAAGTTGCTCGTATGATGGCTCCAGACTGTAGACGGGTTACACGCCGGGGTACTTCCGAAATCGACTCGGGATTATCCCGTGTCGATGTCCCTTTGCTGGTCATATTAGTGGTGACCCTCGGAAATTCTCCATCTTTGGCTATCGTTCTTCTTTGTCGAAAACGCCTAGGCCTTAGTTTTGGCGTTTCGGTACTGAGCCTTTCGAAAACCAAAATTCTTTCGGGGACTGTCTTGATGCAGTTGCACTCAGACAATACTGCCCGAATGAGTTTGGAACAGGGGCACTGAGTTTCAAGTCCTCAAGGACTCCTTTTCCTGGTTTTACTCGTACCTCCAGCACGATAGTACAACTCGTTGGCTTGAAGGTCGGAGTAACCTATCGTGTGTTGACACGACTTCTCAGGTATAACACTATCGTCATCAGATGACAATGTTTCCTTCTGAGGGCGAACTGCCTTCTTTGGGCTTTCAAGAGTCACGCGTCTTGAAAAACGCCTTTGTGGGCGTGAGTTCTCGGCGGGCTCCTGGACTTCAATGCGCAAACTGGTGTGCGTAGTTGCCATGAACTCCTTGTCATGTTGAGGGTGGCGGCGACCCCCAGCATGTTGAGTCGTTCGGGGCTTCGTTATTGGGCCCAAACGTTCTTGAACTGGAGCTTTGCATCGCTCATCGGGAAGTGGACCGAGGCGCTCCAAAACTGACCTCCTTCTTCGGGATGGTCCTGCGGGATCTCCCGGAGCAGCTACGGGAATTATCGGCGATTTAGGTTGGTTCGCCGGAGGTTGAACTTTTGCTGAAGGCTGCAATGGTTGTTCCTTAGCCTGAATCACCGCTTCAGACTTCGGCCTCCATACTTGGCGGGTTGGTGGCCGCTTTTTGGCCACTTCCTTCTGTAGTCTTCTGCGGGCTTCTTGGACTTGAGCCCGTGCCTGCGCTGACAGTGCGCGGCGCTTGCGAATACGCTCATCTAGTGTCGAACGATTCCGTTTGACACAGATCCATTCATTCGTTGGCGGCTTGGAGGAGCTGCCATTCATTGGTTGTTGAGGCTGTTTGCCTCTCCTGTTCTTCAGATCCGCGTCGTAGCGGATTCCGTCAGTGGACTCCATTGCCTTGGCGAATTGCCGCGCCATGCGTTGACGTCGCCTCTGGCGGGCTCTCTTTGAAAGAGTCGCTACACCTTCAGCGATGGAGGAATTGACCAGAACAGATCTGACCTGGTTGGAGGTTGGTGGAACTTCACCCGATGCAACTTCGGCATCAATCGGGGTGAGATCTTTGTTGGTATTCTCCACTTCTTCATACTAACGGACTTTTCTCCTGGAGGAGAACTTCTGAGATTTCTTGGACTTGCGGGGGGAGGTGGATCCGGACGAGGATGATAAATACTTCTCGAACTTTTGTTGGTCGAATTCATACTCAACCTCCTCCTCGACCGGGATTGAGATCCGCGGCTGTGACGCAACGATCTCGGCAGCGAGATCGGTGGCTCCCACTGTGATCACCAGATTGTTCGCGGGAAAAATTATTTTCATTGAAGTCATTGTTTCCTTGAGCAACTGTTTATCGGTTACAAAAGATCCGGTCTTTTTATAAGATCCGATACAACAAAATCAAAGAAAAATCTAAAAAAAGATTACAACTTTCCTGAACAAATCGCAAGATCCTGTTTTGCGGTCTCTTGCTTGTGTGGGTTCTTTGCCTGCGCCGGGGTTAATCCGT
>BQKN01058878.1:2182-12951 GCA_022839385.1 Asparagus kiusianus | reverse complement strand
GACATTCACTTTGCTTAGTCCTCGTGTTGGACATGCATTTCTATTTAATCCTCGTGTTGGATATGCATTACCATCTAGTCCAAGCGTTGGACAACGGTCACATCCGGTCCATGCATTGGACAACGGTCACATCCGGTCCATGCGTTGGACAACGGTTATATTCAGTCCATGCGTTGGATACTCGTTACTTTCAGTCCATAAGTTGGACGTTTACTTCATGCAGTCTACGGGTTGGACGTTTAATCTATATAGTCTATGTTTTGGACACTTAATCGTTTTCTGACATGACACTCATGTGAGTTTGACATGACACCATGTTTGGAAGTAGAGATGTGTTTCGTTTTCTTTTATTATTGTTCATGTATTAGATTATGGGTTTGGTACTTTGGGATTTTCAATTTAAGATACAAGGTATATACATGAGGGTTTCCTTGTTTGGGTTATTTCGCTCGACGTACCTATGCTCGTGTTGAAATTTCCTAAGTACTAAAACCCCCCTTAGTTTTAGGACAATTAATTATACATATATGATTTGTGATAACTGTATTTTCTTATACAACGAGCCCTATTCCTTTGGGTTGGTTGTGATGTTGCTCGCTAGCGCTTTGACGCTCGTTGTCCCTCCCCCTTTCAGGTCACGAGCCAGGAGTATGGAGAGTTGCAGGTTGATAGCGGACCACTTTAGTGTTCAGCTTTACATTCTAGCTATGTATTATTTTCTTTGGGCTCCACTGTAGTTGTTAGATATTTGAGGACTATTTCATAGATGTTGTAAAGGCTGTATGCCTTATTTCCTTCACTCAGACTTGTTGTATTTGAGACTTGTTAAGAACTCCAGTTTATTCATTTCAGACATTGACTTTGGATTTCTGTAATGTTAGATGATGAAATATTATTTTGACTTCTATCATTTCTTCAGTTATCTCTTGTATGATCTCTTACTTGCTTTTGTACCTACACCTGTTATTGACTCTACTAGAGTGATAGAATTATGATGGTGAAACATGTTATTGCACGGTGTGGTGCATGACAGGTTTGACATTTTTGGTTTTACCTTGGACTGCAGCCTTGTGTGAACCCAGGGGCGTCACATGCAGAAGCCATTAGATGTTCCTTATGCTCAAGCAATTGGAAGCTTGATGTATGCAATGTTGTGCACCAGACCTGATATAGCTTATGCTGTGAGTCTAGTCAGTAGATATCAAAGTAATCCAGGACCAGCACATTGGGAAGCTGTTAAAAGGATTATGAAGTATATCAGAGGTACATTGACTCATAGATTAGTTTATCAAGCTGATTCGCTTGAACTCCTCGGTTATTCCGATGCTGATTTCGGAGGTGATAAAGATGATGGAAAGTCCACTTCGGGACACTTATTTATCTTTGGAGGAGGAGCTGTTTCTTGGAGTAGCAAGAAACAAGGGTGTGTTGCTAGATATACGCAAGAAGCTGAATATATAGCTTGTAGTATGGCAACTACACATGCTGTCTGAATAAGACGGTTTTTGATTGATCTTGATCTCAATTTGTTGGAAGGACCTATTGATATTTATTGTGATAATCAAGCAGCAATTAGCTTAATCAATAGTGGTGCGAATAGCTCCAAAAGAAAACATATTGAGATCCAATATCACTATATTCGAGATATTATAGTAAAGGGAGAAGTCAAAGTGACTTATATCCCTACTACAGATATGATTGCTGATCCTTTGACAAAAGGAATACCAACGGAATCTTTTATCAAACATGTAAGTTTGATGGGACTTAGGAATAAATAAGTCCAAGTAAAATTTCATGAATAATGAAATAATAGTTACTCTCTACGGATAGTGGGAGTAATGGTAAGCAGAAACATCCGATCTCACGGATAGTGGGACGCATGTCACTTGGTTAATTTGGTCAAGTGGGAGATGTTAGCTTGACTTGGTCATTGATGACCAAATCAACCACTGTTTCTCTGTTGAGAGAATGGTGGAGAACGTGAATCATGGTTGGTTGAGAGAAAATCTCTCATGGGGGCGGATCTGAGGGGTAGAGATGATGGGTTTAGCCCCTATATAAGGAGGATCATTCTCCTTGAGAAAATACAACGAAAATCAAAAAGAAAACCCACTTATCCATTACCGGAGATGAGGAGGTCGCTATTGATCATCACTTTGAGGTCGCATTTCTTATGAAATTTTGATATTTTGGGCTTTTGTTACAACTAGGTTTTCTCTATTATGCTTTTTGTTGTGTGCGCTAATTTCTTAGAATTTTTGCTGAATTTTGTTCAGTTTTTATCATTAAGGGTGTGTTTGGTAATCAATGTGTGTTTTTTTTAAAACACCATGCCATGGTGTTTCTTTTTCAAATGTGTTTTGAAAACACCATTTTTGTCAAACTAGTTTGACCATTTATATAGCAGCAGCGAGCAGGCGGCGGCGGCGGAGGCGGCGGGCGGGTGGCAAGTGGCCGACGGGCGGCGGGCGAACAACGATCGTCGGTTACCAGCGGGTAGCGGTGAGTGGCCGGCGGCCGGCCGACGGGCGGGTAGCGGTGAGTGGCCGGCGGCCGGCCGACGGGCGGGCGGCGACGGGCGGGCAGGTGGCCGGCGACGACGGGCGGGCAAGGGGAGGCGACGGCGGGTGGCCGGCCAACGGG
Organism: Asparagus kiusianus; assembly: GCA_022839385.1. Lineage (NCBI taxonomy): Eukaryota > Viridiplantae > Streptophyta > Magnoliopsida > Asparagales > Asparagaceae > Asparagus > Asparagus kiusianus. The sequence goes on along the minus strand of BQKN01058878.1, from coordinate 10,308 downwards.
CGGGCGACGGGCGGCAACAATGGCAGTGGTGGCAGCGGCAGGTGGAGGGTGGCCGGCAGCCGGCAGCCAACCGATGGGCGGGTGGTCGACGAGTGGCGGGTGGTCAGCGGGCTCCGGCGGGTGGTCGGTGGGCGACGGTGGCGGCGATGGCGGGTGGCCAGCCAATGGGCGGGCGACCGCGGGGCGACAGGTGGCCGGTGGGCGGCGGCGGCGAGTGGCTGGCGGCCGGGGAGCGGCGACAGTGACGACGACGGGCGGCAGGTGACCGGCGACCGGCCGACGGACGGGTGGCGACCGGACGACGGGCGAGCAGTGGCTGCGGGGTGGCGGCGAGCCCGAGGACGGCGGGCGACGGTTGTGGCCGGCCAGCGACGACGGGGTGGCGACGGGCCAACAGTGACGGGCGAGCGGGCGACGACGGCTTAGATGAAAAAACGGAATCTCAAAACACATTTTTGGTGTTTTGAGAAAAGTGTTTAATTTTTAGATTTTGTAAATGAACAAGTCAAAAAAACGTCCCGGTTGCCAAACGCATTTCTTTGTTTTTGTTGGAAAAAAACAGAAACGGTAAAAATGCCACAGTTGCCAAACGCTTAGGGTTGTATGGAGAATTTAAATGCTTGAAATCATGGAGAAAATAAAATTTATACTACACAGGAATTTAGGAGATTATATGTGTCTTACTTCATGTACAATGGAGACTCTTTAGTGCACCGATTAGGAAAATCTATAACATTAAAGTTAATGGTGCTAGGAGATCTAGGGGTAGACCTAGAATGACTAGTTTAGAAATAATTAAAAATGATATGATTAAGACTAACTTAACAAAGGAGATGACCTATAACAGAATAAAATAGAAAAATAGGATTCATATAGTTGATCCCAAACATTTAAGATAAATGTTTGGTTGTTGTTGTTGTATATATGTCTTTCTTTATAGGTTATAGATTTTGCATTAGTGAGATGCTAGTGTGGGCTTTATTTAGTACTTCTCTTCTCTATAGCTATATCATATGAACGTTGTGCCATGTGAAAAAAAAATATGGTAGAAACTTAGAACTTATACATTCTTTATTATAGCTTATTGTCAACTACAATTATGCTCACATAGAATTAGCTTCTGATTCTAGATTGTTTGGTTGCATTCTATGAGCTTTCTTTTGGTAAGATTACCATTCACAACAGACACAAATAGATTTATCTTTAATGAGAGGTAATCTGAAATTGGTTACCATATCCATTTTTTAGACAAAATTCGAAACCAACCAAATACAAGAAAAGTGGGGAAAATCTTGTTAACTAATTGTTTATCATGTGTTATATACCAACCAAACAAGAGAAAAGTGTGAAAATTGATTCCCATCATGTTTTAAGTGTGAACTAAACACGAAGGGCTGCTTGTGGTCCTCTTGAAAGACCCCCGAAAACCCTTTCCCCATCCTGATACAGTGTCCACATATGACTTTTTGTTTCCCATTGTTCCTGTGTTTGTGTTTGGTTTGCGGTGAGAGCTAGGGTTTGAAGAGGCGGGAAAGAGCTCAATCTAAGCCAATTTTCTTCCCCCAATTTCCTTCCAAATTGAGCAGAAATGCATGCAAACCCCATCTCTTGTGTAGTTTTGTTAGATCTACAAAAAATTGGGGGAAATCGGGTTGTTAGCTAGGGTTACCGCCATTTCTCGTGCTTCCCTCTTATTCCTGCTCATCCCTCTTCTTGGAAAATTATCCCACAAACAAAGGAATTGTACAGTACAAAATAACATAAAAACAGAAAAATTCGAAAAAGATGAGCTCCACAGGACATAAAGTAAGAAAGTCTATTTTGCTTTTTGGGGATAATGTTTGTTTTAAAGTCTATAGTTCACGTGTTTGTTTCTGAGATAGATACGAGGGCTTAACAGCGCCTTATCTTATACCCGGAAGTCTCTATTGTTTTCTTTGTCTGTTAAGCCTCACAGCGTTGGGACTTCCTCGTGCTTCCATTTATTCCTGCTCATCCCTCTTGTTCGCGTCTTCGTTCTCTGTTGAGAGTTTGAAGAGGCATTGGACAAGGGTTTTCCCCTTTGGTTCTCACTGTTCTTCTTGTTTGCGATCTCAAATTTTGGCAATTTTAAGGTAAAATTTCTTGGTTCTTATTGTTTTTCTTAATTGCGGGTATGAAATTTTGATGTAAAAATTCTTGGTTCTTACTGTTCCTCATGATTGCAGCATGAAATTTGTTGGCTCTTGTTGCTCTTGCTTGCGGTCTGAAATCAAAGAAGCTTACTTTAGTTGTCTACGAACCTAAATCATGGAAACAATGTAGAAATATGAATTGTTATGACTCAAACTCTGAAATCAAAGAAGCTTACTTTAGTTGTTCTTGTTATTTGCTTATAAGAAAGTTGAATAATCATGTATTTAGAAGTGGAGTTATGAAGACCACTAGAAATCATGGATTCAATTTGAATAAGTTGTTCTTGTTGTTTGTTTTTAAGAAAGTGGAGCTATAAACACTTTAAGTTTTTTTAAAGAATAGTATGTTCCTAGGACATCTTCATCTGCCGTTGTGAATATTTTCCAAAACCACATATCATTCCACCCTAATTTAAGACATCCAATAATATATGCAGTCCTATTAAATTAGTTGATCATTCATACACAGTTACAAAGTTCCTTCTTTTGTTATAACATTCACACAAATCAAATTATTTCATGTAATGCATCGCAATAATATTTATATCATTGTGGCTCATGTCGTTATGACTTCTGAGAATTTGGTTCAATGAATTCTTTCTACTTATTACAGTATATTTATTTTTGGATGTGGTTGCATGTGCGTATTGTAGATGGACAGTGATGGTGAATTTGTTGATCAAAAAACTCTTGTTAATATATGCCAAGGGGTTACACTATCAATTTTCATGTTAGTGATGACATTGATGATGAGAACACAAGCTAAATGTATATTAATTCGTAGTGGTTCAAGTGAGGAAAAAAGAACGAGAGAAAAGTACAATTGAACACATAGAAAGTATGTATAATGGTTTAGTGATAGTTGTATAAATTACATTAGAATGTGGAGTGGTGCTTTAGTCTAGCAAGTATAATGAGGAAAAATGAGTTACTAAAAGACTCAAGGAATGTAACAGAAGAAGAGCAGCTGATCATGACATTGAACATTTTGGGTCATAAATTTAAAAACCGCATTGTCACATTGTGAGGTCTCATTTTATTAGATCTGGGGAAACAATCAGTTGATATTTCAACAAAGTATTAGAAGCAATTATTTGCCAGCATGGATGCTATATAAGACAAGACCCAAATGATGTTCCACAAGAGATCCTTAACAATCCGTTATACTACCCATATTTCAAAGTATATCTACACTGATATAGTTATATGTATATTCAAGGAAAACATATGTTAACTTAGTAATTTAATATACATATTATAGGATTGCATTTGTATGATAGATAAAACTCATGTTGATGCAATGCTACTGATTAATCTTGTTGCACGATTTCGAAGCCGCAAATGTGTTATACGAAATATGCTTACATCTTGTACCACAACCAAGCTGTTCACATATGTGTTAGCAGATTGGGGGACTGTTCACATATGTATTAGCAGGTTGGGGGTCTGTAAATAATCGTAGGATTCTCCAAAATGTATTATTTAAACCACAACCACATTAATTGAGAGTCTATGATGATAATTGTTTAAAATTTATACTTAAAATTTTTTGATTTTAATATGCAAACTTGGACTTATTTATAAATTTTCTTAAACAAATTGCATGTAAATACTTTGTGTGTGATGCTTGATACCCTACTATGCCCGTTATCATCTCTTCATATCGAGGCATTTGATATCATTTAAAAGAACATACTGGTAAAACACCTAAGAATAGAAGGGAGTTGTTTAATATAAGGTATTTTTCTTTGAGGTCTAAGATTGAATCTACTTTTGGCACATTGAAGAATTGATTCAAAATTTTATATGTTAAGCAACATTACCCATTTCCTACACAAGTAGATATTGTATTGGTCTACACGTTATTTCATAATTTAATTGCAACTATTGATCCAAGTGATGATCTACCCAACGAGTCCGTAATAAAGATATTGACGGTGAGGTGGCAGATGCAATTTTCAACAATTTAGTTGATTTTGCACAAACTCAAACCTAAAGAGAACAAACATAATCAAGAAATGAGTGAAAGACTCTTAGGGATGATATTGCTTAGGTGATGTGGGTTGACTACTGTGATAAGTATAATCATGGTTTAACAATTGAGACTTAACTTTCATATTTGTTGTACTATTTTTAATCATTTATGTACTCTTAACTATGTTTTGCTTTTTCCATTTATTATGTTTAGCCACTGTTATAAATAAAGGTAAATAGTCCCGCAATAGCGGCGCTAATAGCGTTAGCGGTCCCTTCCCGCGATGCTATTGCCCGTTACGCTATCGCGCAATAGCAGTGATATATTACGGAATATGTTTGTTCACAAAAACGGCCAATAGTATGTCATAACGGTAAATAGTGAGCGATTGCATTCGAAATTTGCTTTTTGACTGCTATTTAAAAACGGTTTGAGGCTTATTTTTTTAAACTAAACTCAACCATTGACCATTGCATTCCACCGTCTCCTGTGATTTTCAGCATACTCATGTCATCTCTCATAGCCCCTGGCACCTACCTTGATACTTCCTCTCACCTTCTTCACTGTGAGCTCCTCTTAGGGCAGTCATGTCACCGCTAAGCTCTTCTTCTCGAAGACGATGACTTTTTGACTCATCCAGTCATCTTCGGTATTACATGATGGTTACATGTCTATTTTATGTTTAGGGTCTCTTTAAATCATCCAATATGTACTTTTAGATTTCTTAGATTTTTCTTAGTTTTTTTAGTATTTATACATATATAAATTAGACCGTTATTTGACTTTGCGTTTTTTACTGCTATTTTACCGCAATAGCCCGAAATAGCCTTAACGGTGCCTCACCGCTACGTGACGCTATCCGCTATCGATAACCTTATGTTTAGCTTTTCATTCATGTATTCATGCTTTGCTCATCTTACTAATTATATATCTAACTCTCTCTATTAAATTAGTAATGGCTAATAATACATCCTTAGTGGGAGAGATAAAAATAAAGGCAACGGTGTGGTTACATCTCAACCTCCTTCATTCCAACCTCCTCAAGCTATGCCTCCACCTAGTAGTGGGGTTTTCCCATTTTAGCAGTCCTACTTTGGATAACAACCTCATGTATTTTCCAACAAGCCATGTTATGATGGCAATTACTCCTAAATACACTACCAACTGGGGCCATTTATAAATATACTAAGTTCTCCTACTCTACCTCAACAATTTCAAAGCCCTAATATTAGTAGATTGTAACTGTCTCCCATTAGTGATCATGGCTCAACTCCCAGATCATGTTCCAAAGGGGTGCTCATATATAGAATAAGGGGTAGAAACCTCACCGAATCTAAAGAAGAAGAGAAAAAACACTTCAACAAAGAAAAAGAATAGGAAGGCTGGTTGTTCCCAAGGAACAAACATTTATTTTGGGATTTTTATTATGACAATGAGCTCATTCTATTTCTTGCCAACTTCGTAAGAACTGGTTACAAACCCAACAAGAGCTTTAAGAGAACTACTTATAACATGGTTTCCACACATATCAATAATATTTTTAACACTACCTTTAAGTGGGAGAACGTCATGCGCCGGATCAAAACTATGTATACAATATTTCATGATATGAAAACTTACCGTAATCTTAGTAGTGCCAAATGAGATGATAGCACCAAGACTGTCATCATAGATGTTGAGTGTTTGGATAGGTGGATTGAGGTAAATAAGCCCTTGTTGCATTTTCATTGTCTCATTTTTGCATTCTCTCATTTTCATTGCATTAGTACACGTATAATTTTTCAGGACAAGAGAATTACTAATGTTAAGCTTAGGGAGTACGTCAATAAATCATTGGTGTATTATGATGATCTTGCAGGGGATGGTCAAGCTAGAGGGGAATTTGCTAACGTTACTTTTCAAAAGTTTAGTCATAGTGAGTCCATTAATCTTGGAGATGATGTTGACCCATCTTTGCCTACCGATCAATCCCCTCAAGTGCACTCTTTAGATGATGATACTCCTCCACCCAGGGAAGCACCCACATCATCAACTTCTTAGGCAAAGTCATGTGCTAGTAAGGGAAAGGCTCGTAGAACCAACCTAGGTAATGAGCTCATGCAATAAATGATAGATGAGGTGAAAGTATTTAATTCATTAATGAAGTGTGTAAATATGCATTGGACCAAAAAGTTATCCCGAGATCGTATATGCTCATTTACAATACTTTAGTGTTGATAAGCTAGATGCATTCTACCAATATCTTTGTGAATGAGAATGAATCAAGACCTTTTATGGACATATCAACGGTGGGTCAAAAAGAGATGATAAATTCCTTCTTTTCAATGGGGGTTGAATAATGGTATCATTTTGGGTTCATGTGGTATTTTACGATTCTAACTTCTTACATTCTTGTTAAATTCATTTACTTAATTTGTTGGACTTACTTAATTTGGGGAAGAACATTTGATTTTTTTAACACTATCTTGATGCTATATTTTGGGTTTATCAAACATTATCTTGATGATACACATTCTTGTAATAGGTAGATATTTTCATATGCACTCACTTTTATTTGTGTTTACACTTTGAGCTTATGGTTTCATATATAATTTTATGTGAATATTTATAAACTTAATTCTATCATGAACTTATGATCGTAGAAAGCCTATATTGCCACTATGTACATGACAATCGAAAATGTATGTATGTGAGCAACCTACAATGTATTTATATTCTATTGAATGACTTCTACTATGGGTTATGAAGCTATTCTGTTGCCATTTCATGGGTTTTGTTTGGCGACTTATTTACTTTTGGGTTATGCCGAGTGTCAAAATAATTGAGAATAGCAACCTGCAATTCTTTATGACATTGCGCTAGACGGCTAATAATGATGATATTGATCAAATTCTAAGCCCTCAGCTATAAATTTCATATACATATGGTTGACATATTTTATGTGATATCAACAAATGTTTTCAGATGATTTTTAGCCATAAACTTCACTCAAATTTCGACATGGACAACTAGCAAAGTGGTACATGATAATAGCAAAGTAGATCAAAGCTTTCATTTTTAACCATTGTAAATAAATTTCTAATCTACGATGCTCAGCAATACCCTCCTTAGTAATATTGCCCACAGTTCTATTGTGACCAACTTCATGTACATGTGTTAGGAGATCATTCTTGTTCTAGTTCATATTGGGCATATCCTTGGAGTAGGAACACTTTCAACACCTGTTTCGATCTCTAACTTTCAAAGCATTAGCTTTTAGCATTATCCATGCTACGTGAATAAATCATCCATCTCATCACGCTCTCTATCTTCATTTGTATAGGAAATCCATTTCTCAAAAGTGAGTAGTTTAGATTTAATAATCCTTTCACGCTGAGATTAAAAAGCAAAGTAAATTAACATTAGAAAAAATAGTTACAAGTTTCTTGTAACTTTCAAGATTCTTATCATTGATGTTAGTGCAGATGAAGAATCACAAATATCACTACCTTTCTTACTCATCTTTGTTCTTGGTTAACATTTTGTAAGCAAACATTGGCTTTTATATATGGATATGAACTGGTGCACTTAGTTGGTAGTTGGATGTTGAATCTGACAACATTTATCTTGATTATTAATTTTTTTGTTGGTTTTGCTCATGGTTTGGAATCGCTCATGATTTTGGAACCTAACTAGTTTTGTTTCTTTTATTTAACTTAACTACTCAGTCTCAACTATTTACAGGTTTGGTGTGATTTTCTATTTTATACAGGTATTTTATGATTAATCAGGTTATTTATAGGTTTCGTATATCATTTATGATTAGCCTTGGTGATTTTTTCGATTATAAGGCAATGATGAAGGTCTAAAAATGTGAATAGCAACTACATCTTTTAATAAGATGTATTGGATAACTTTCCATGATGATAATGACCTATAGATAAATGTATCTTAAGCCTTTTTTATTTGCATGTCATATGAGTTGTTATGATGAATCG
>BQKN01058877.1:0-37352 GCA_022839385.1 Asparagus kiusianus | reverse complement strand
AAACCCTAAAGTCAACGCCTAACACGCGTCGCCGGGTAGCCTATTCCTGTAACAAGTGGTAAACTCTATGTATTCAACATCATAGCACAAAGTCTAAAGGAGTTCATTCCTTTAGCACAACGTCACATGCGGAACGGATTTAAACAATCCGCATGTAAGCCCGATTCAAACGGTAATCGGTAAGAGCACCTCAAATCCGTTGAAGGCTGAGGATTTGCCAAAAATCCTAAGTCAACGTCTCATACACGTTGCTGTTTAGTCTTTTCACAGGAGAAAGACGAAGTCTACGTATTCAATATCGTAGCACTAAAAGGGTTAACTCTTTTAGCTTAACGTCACTTGCGGAACGGACTTAAACAATCCGCATGCTAGCCCGACTCAAACGGTAGTCGGTAAAGGCTTATCAAATCCGTTGATGGCTGAGAATTTGCCAAAAATTCTATAAGTACGAGTCATTGACGCATCAATTCTATGGATTGGTCTCGTGACTCAAGTATCCGCCACGCTCCAATACCTTAAGAGCTTAAACTGTGTATACTCCAGCAGACGTACGAGTATAAACTGTGTCAAACGTCGAACAGCGCATTACAATGAAGCCTGGACGCCGGACAACGCGTCACAATGAAACTCAAGCGCCGGACAACGCGTTGTAAACAAAGATTCAACGCCGTCAATCGATGATCAGTTTTATGTTGAAGCAACCAACTCGAGCTAAAAAGTCAAGAAATCAAGAATCGACTTCAAGTTCAAAATTCCAACAACGGTCAGACAATAAATGCAGCACCGGAACCCTTACAGACGTTCGACAAAGCACCGAATAGCCTGAAGGAATTGAAGGAATCCAGAACAGAAGCCATTCCAAAGTCCCGCTACGCCGACTGAAGGTTGGGACAATCACATCCAAAGTATTCCAGGCTCTTCTATAAAAGAACGAGACTGAAATACTTTGGAGGGGGTATCTGTAGGCGTATAAAATTGCCTACGGGTCCCTTAGCACAGCTCGACGACGTCGATTCGACATACGAACCATCGGGCGACATATCCAGGCACGACTGTTATCCCACAACGCCGAAGCCAAGCGATATGCGACGAAGTGGACTAACGAGGCTAACGAACCACACGCCAACAATCCATTTAGCACGCGGAATGAAGCTAACGGTTCGAGGAGTCAACGAGTCATCTAAACAAATGCAGACTCGGACGAATCGTGATCGAATCGAAATCAAGCTTCGGATTCGAACTCAAAAGTGGGTTTACTGCCTAATCAGGAATCGGATCAACAAATCAAATCCGAACAAGTCAACCACACAACCGAATCAAAGTCCAAATCAACAACGAATCGGAACCCGAACGACGGAACCCGAACGACGGACGAAACGGACAACACCCGGGGAACTCGGCCGAAACCGAGCCACCCCAAGGTGGCTCGGCCCAAGCCGAGCCACCCTGAGGTGGCTCGGTGGCCGAGCCACCCCAGGGTGGCTCGGGCCGAGCCACCCTGAGGTGGCTCGGCTAAGGCCGAGCCACCCATGGGTGGCTCGGCCATGGCCGAGCCACCCAGGGGTGGCTAGGCACAGAACTGTGCAAATGCATAGTTCTGAGTGCCTATAAATAGGCCTTGTGCTCATTTGGTTCAAAGGTTGGATTTTGAAGGAGGCGAAGCCCTGCTGGATTGGAGATTCAGATCTAAAAAGACTCAAACTTTAGGACTTCGGGGACTCCCTCATTCAGATCTGGTGCTCGGCGATCATCAACGCCAAATAAGGCAAGTGTTCGAGAGAACCGGATCTCAAATCCTCAGATCTACGTAGGTACACTCCGGATCTAAGCTTGGTTCTTAGATCCCGAGATTCGAGCGGTTGTTTCCTTGGTGAAACAATCCCTCCCGGCTATTATCTCCTTTGTGGGATAATACCCGTTATACTACGTAGATCCGACCAGATCTAGATCTCGCGGTGGTCCACGGCAAACAACCCCGGCGCAGGCAAAGAACCCACCAAAGCGAGTGACCGCATAACAGGAGCTCGCGATTCGTTCGACAAAGAAGGAAACAAGTTGTAATTTTTCTTTATTTGTATTTTGATTTTCATTGTAACCGGCTCTTATAAAAAGACCGGATCTTTATAATTCGATAAACGATTATTAAAGTGTACAATGATATCAACAATGAAGAAAGCAACAGATTTTCTCGCGAACATCTCCCTCTCCGATTTTGGGTTTATCTCTACCAACAAAAAAGAGGCCAGGAGATAGAATATAAAATTCTTCCTCTCTGATTCAGGGTTCATCTCTACCAATAAAAAAAGAGATAATAAGGTAGAATATAAAATTCTTCCTTTCCAGTGTCAGGTTCGTCTTTTCTCCAAAAAGATATAACCTTTCAACATTTTCAAATCCATGTCTCATGCATGGAGGACATTATCTCGATCCTTATTAGAGATAAGTCTGCGTCTAACACATGTTGTCGGGTGGTACGTTCTCGTATAAACGACAAAGACTATGTATTCAAGATCATAGCCGGTGGTTATTATTAAGGTAATAATCTCCGAATCCGTGCCTTTTATACATGGGGGAGATTATCTTGATCCCTTATTAGAGATAAGCCTACATCTAATACATGTAGCCTACATATTCAATGTTGTAGTATAAAGCCTAAGTGAGTTTAATTCTTTTAGCATAATGTGATATGTGAAATGGATTTAGACAATTCATATACTAGCCCGACTCAAACGGTAGTCGATAAAGGCACATCAAATCCGTTGATGGCTGAGGGTTTGCCAAAAATCCTATAAATATTATGGTTATTTATTTCAAACAAGAAGAAGTAATCATAATAAATAGTCAATAAGCAAAAGAATTCACTTGATTCATCAGAAATATTCAAACAAAAATACAAAGAAAGTTAAAAAAAGCGTTCTTAATCTAAAACAGCTTATAATGGCGAATTTGTTCTTTAAGTTTCAAAAGCTCTGCCGTATAAGCCTGCTCAAACTCAACAACCAAGTTAGCTTTGAAAGTTAGTACTTTGAAGCTTGGTGACCTCTTTTTCCTTTTCAGCGAGTATCTTGTCTTGAAGCTCCAGTTGTTAAAATACGTTCGCTTCGACTTGATTTACTTCCGCCAAATCAGATTCCAAAATCTCATGAGCATCCTCAGCTTTCTCAAGTTGTTCCTTCAAACGGGCTATCTCGGCCCGACCTGACTCTAAAGCCCGATGCAAGTCGATCTATGCTTGTGTTTTCTTGGCGATGCTCATCCTGAGCTGACCAATACGAGCTTTTAAAATTTTAAGCTCGAGTTCGGTGGATTTTTAAGAATCGCGCCACACTTGTAACCTTGAGTCCATTTGAGAAGCAATATAAGAAGGTGCGCCGTTAGTACGAAGGTCCCTCAAATGCTCAAAATTTTGCTTGAGGTCAACTAAGTAAGCTTTGATCGAATTGGCCAATTCAGCATATCCTTCTTCTCTAATCCCTAATACATGACAGTCGAGAGATCTCCTAAAATTATCGAAAGGTGATACTTTAAGGATAATTTTACCAACAATAGTATTCAGAAAAGAGATGAAGCTTTGAAGATCAGAGTATATAACGGCCTTGTCTGGGTCTTCATCTAGTATCAATGCTTGAATAGACTCAGACAATGATAAAGAAGGCACTGTAATGAAGACCAAAGAATGTAAGTACTCGAAAGAATAGTTGAAGTAATATTCGAGACTTATAATTCAAAAGTATTGGCACGTGAAAATATACCAAGTCTAGTAGAAGATACTCCAGCTTTAAGCAGGACTATATCAACTTGATGTTCTGCACACGTTCCTCCTCTTTCGACCTCATGAAGAGATGGAGTTATGCCAGGTAAAACACCTATCGATGTACCAACTTTCTCAGTTGGTCTCATAGTAGTTGCGACAGGACTAACCTGGGTAGTAGAAGTAACTTCTATCATCATCGGGTCTAAAGGGGTGAGAGGTTGAGACTCAGGAATTGATGATTCGATATCTGCTTTAGTTCCTGCCAACCATAAGAAGCCACGACCCTCAGGTTGATCAGACATTTCAATAATTATAGTCGTACCAGTTTCAACAACTGGTCCTATAATTTAAACACTTATGTGTTCATTTAAAGTTAACTGACAAAAAGACAATGAGGATTATAGAATAAAATGTAGGATCTGAAATAGATACACTATAACACTAGAGGGGAGGTGAATAGTGTTCTTTTAAAATTTATGCAAGGTAGACTATAAATTGCAAAGAAAAATAACAATCTCAGAAATTCACAAACACAAAGTTTTATACTGGTTCCACTAATCCGGTGTACATCCAGTCCCCAAACAAATCCCGCTTAAGAGTTTCCACTATGATTTAGAATAAACTTACAAAATCAAAAGCAAACCTAACCAATTCTTATGTCCCTGTAAATTGCAACACCAATTGATAAACACCTTTCTAATTTGCACACCAATCTCTAAACCAAGAGATTAACACCTCTCACAAACCGAGAGAACTTTTGAAGCAACAATGTCGATTTCTATAAGATTTGATTTGAAGTGTAGTGTAGTAGTGGCTTAGGAATGATTCTAACTTCTGTAAATTACCTAAACAATAAGTATTTGTATAATGTTCAAAGGCAATTTTAGAAACTTTTCTTTTTCTAAAAATCTGAATGTTTTATGCTTGAAAAATGTACAAAGATCAAAGCTTATGGGTATGTAAGTCTCTGCATTTTTTCTGAACAAATAACCTATTTATAGCCATTGAAAAGATAATTATTTAAAGTTTAAAAACGTTTAAAAATGGTTATAAACAGTCATTAATTCAAACTTTAAAATCTAGAAAAAACTGTATCTGTAGTCGACTACAAGACAAAATAGTCGACTACACTGAGTTTAAACAGACTCTGTGAAATCAGAAAATTTCTCAGTAGTCAACTATTAAGGTTATTAGTCGACTATTAAGGTTATTAGTCGACTATACTATAATCAGACAAATACTTGAAAAATATATTTTGCCTTTAGTAGTCGACTATAAAGTTAATTAGTCGACTATACTGTAAATTAACAGAAACTTATATTTCTATCATAAGCTTGAGTAGTCCACTATTATCCTAATTAGTCGACTATATTGTAAACTGACAGAAACTTATATTTAGGTCACAGACATGAGTAGTCGACTACTATGCTAATTAGTTGACTACTAAGAGTTAAAAAATGATATGAATTAAATGTTTTGATACTCAATTATTAACTATAACTCTAATGGTTAACATAGGGGATTTCTATAGTTAACCAACACACTAAGCCTGTGTTAGTGTGTCCTAATATTTATGTGTGTGTGTGTGTGTGTGTGTGATCAAGGCTTGTACAATAATTCTAAGTACAGAAAAATGAAAAATACATTATCTCATATGTTCTTCATCTTCTTCACTTCATAATGCCTTGAACTCAACTTGCACTTGTTCATATTTTGATATTAAAAGCTACATATAAATGTTAGTGCATTTGTATAACACACATTATATAAATTGTTATCATCAAAATAATATCATGGAGATATGATATTCAACATAAAATACGTACCTACAGAGGAACCCGCTTCAGTTGAACCAACTCTAACGGTTGGTCCTGTAGCCGCACCAGGAGTTTTCCCCAACAATAAATTAGAGATATACTAATGGTCATCTTCTGAAAGATCAAGGTTGAGGTTGTGTTCGTTAAGATCCTCGACCTCAGCAGCGTGAGCGGTCTCTCTTTCAGCCGGTTCATTCATTGTGGCATCTACAGGATATGCTGAATCATAAATAACATATATACTTATATAAACCTACACAAAATGGAGATCAAATTTACCTTCAGTGATCGCTGTAGACTAAACAACTCCACTATTTGCACCCGCTTCCATTAGTTTCACTAAAAGGAGATAAATCGCACAAGTCATTAGAAGAGGTACACATTCCGACTCATTCATCTCTCGGAATTGCCCTCTGAATGGAGAAATACCCACACCTGCGCTTGAAGTTGGTGGATTAACGTTAGTAGGAGAAGTTGTTTGAACACCAGTAGGTTCGTCATCCATCGCGTCATGCATTTGTTGAATGAAGCTGGGTTCCTCAGTTTCCATAACACCGGGAGAAGCAATGTTAGCCTAAATTTCTCCTTCTTCTTGACTCCCTGCGAAAGTTGAGTACGGGATGAGTTCAAGTATTAAAAAATGTGAGAGCAGTAAAATAAAAATAAGGATGAATCGTTACCTTGTTCATCTAAAGGAACGTTGTGGGCAGATGTTTCCTCTAAGGCAGGAAGAGGAATACATGGTCGAGAGGCAACCTTCTTTTTTCTTTTTAATAGGTGTGTTTCCCCTTGAAACTCAGATCTCTTATGACGATACTTGCTGCGTAACTTGGTTCTTGGAGGAATTTGAGCTTGAGCCTGAGTTGAGGACCGAGATCTCTGTCTATGAGCAATGGACATTGTATCTTCTTCTTCTTCCTCTCCGCTAAGGACCTCCACTGTCATTCGATTAGGATATGTCATAACGACCCTCTTCCTTCTTCTTTTTGGATCGTTTGGTGGTTGAGACGGATAAGCATGATGAGTCCTGTGAGCAATAGAAGTTTCTACATACCCTCTTTCGAAGAAAGAGGAAGGGAGACTAACTTCTCTCTCTTCATTTCTAGTATTAAGCTCAGCACCCCCAGTCTCATCTTCAGACGTGATGTAAGCTTCACCTTCTTCCTCAGAGGTTTCCACTTCGTCGGTTTGAAATTCTTCTTCGCTATCATCCGAATGAATTGGTTGTTTGCCTTTTCTTGAAGATTCAACAGGCTCTTTTCCTTTTCACGAAAGCACAGTCTCGTGAACGACCTCTGTAGCACGTTAAGATGCAACCTCCGCTTCTAATTCGGATATCTTCTTTTTCTTAGTCGAAACGCTGACAGCTATTAGCCATCTACAATATAGGAAGTTCATCAGTAGAGGAGGTGTTGTCAATGGCAGGTCAAACTGAGCATTTGTACATCCAACTATGCTCTAGAACCAAGCTCTTGCCCTATTGATCAAACCCCCACAAACTCTGAGGCACTTGTTCGGATTTCCAACATAGAGTTGATCGTACCCAAACTGGCGAGTGAATCTGCAAGGCAAATACGGCTCGATACTGTAGACATCCTTCACTCCGAAAACCAGGTAACCAGGACGGATATTCATCAGCCACCTAAAACATCCGACATCCAATATGGACCTATCCTGCCTTGGCTTTTCCATATCCAATAAAGTGTCATTGTAGGCACCGGAAAATTAAGGAAAACACGAAAAGAACACCCAACACTTATGAATTCTGAATTGCCGGGACACATCATGCCATTGTTTCACTACCCACTTGGATTCCTCCAAAATTTTTAGTAAGGGGAGATTTGGATTAACATTTTCTAGGGCTGACATCAGATCCGGTCAGTGAAGAACTAACCAAGTCATTAAATAAGTGTATGACAGTTCCATTTTAGGAATTTGAATCTCTGTGGAAGGCTGCTTTCCTTCTTGTGTGAATGTGGTAGCTAAGTGACTAAGCCTACAGTGAATATCAGCTACCATCGCTGGGAGAAGAGACAGCTTACGACTTATTGCTAGCTGAACCGCTGGATATAAAACCTCGATAGGCATTGCATCAGAAGGTTGGTGAGGTACCACACACTTCTTTAACCAAATAGCTAAGTATCCGGCTAAAAGAGTTGTTGATTCAATATGTGTGTCGGCTTGCCATAAATATGATGTGAACCTGGTGCCATGAGTAAATCCATCTTCCGAGTATGAAGTATATGTTTGGGCATTTGTTTTCTCCAATAGTCCATTAATTTCCGATGTGGACAAAGAAGACAACTCACACACCGATCTGCCAGCATGATTCTCAAGGTTCTTGAACAACTAGTCAGCAAACTGTTTCAAGCTAAGCTGTGAAGACTTATTCTTGGCTTTAGTTTCAATAGTTGCCATGGTAGTATAATAGTGACACGTTAGTTCCCATAAAGTGTCATAAGCTATTCTAGCCCGCTCTTTCATCCTATTCAGTTGACCAATTGTCGGAAAGAATTCTTGATAGGGCACATCACCTATGGCTAATCCAGAAACTTTCATCATCTCGTGAAAGAGGGAGTCCTAATTATCCATTCTTGGTCAGGAAGGTGTTAGTGTCGAGGTTATAAATTTTAAAAAGAGCAAAAAAATGATCAATATTAATTTGCAGACCATACATACTGGCTCGAATGGGAACGTATAATCCACTTTCATTCAACTCGTGCTCCCAACGTGTTAACACGTAGTTGGTCATTCTCGTCCACCACTTATCTCCATAATAATGGACCCAGCCATAACATCTAAACTTTTTGATAGGGAGCTCTCTTCCTAATTTTGCCAGGCGACCCTTCACAGTGTTAGCCCTAGCTAAGATTTCATTTTGAGGGACATTGTCTTGGCCCATAACACCCGGGTGAAGTCCTCGTACAGAATTCTTGTCACTCGACACTGAAATCGTAGCATCCTTCCTGAAAAAACTACAATAGACACGCTCGTGGTCCTCAGTCAACCTCTAAGACATCTCACGACCTACGGCTAAATTCCTAAACCGTAAAAGAGAATGGTGGTGAGGGATCGATGGTAAATACTAGAAGTCTGAACCGCACTCATTCAGCCACTGTGCGGGTGGACAAGAAAGGGCTTTGGGATCCTTCACCGAATCTCTGAAAAGGTACTGTGACTTCTTCAATGATTATGTCGAAGCTTGGTCTCGTGTCAAAAGAGCGTCTATAATCAATCGACGTAAAATATGGCAGTCTCCTTGTTGCACAAGCCTGCGGACGTCCTCCGAACAGTCCGTAGAAAATTAGGGTGCCCCTTTAATTAAAGGAATTCCCTCATAACGAGAGTGCGTAGCACTACTTTGACCAGTGACTTCTCCAGCTGACAAGGTTACAGAAGGAAAATGGACTGAAAAGGAAAATAGATGGTTGGAATCTATTTAAAAAGGACGTCCTAAAGCTAGATAAGGGGTAGAACTTGTCTCGTGAATCCACGATGTAGAGTCACCACCTTATAAGTAGACGAAACGATTTCAATTGGTACACGCATGAAAGGTAATATACATCGCAACGTGCGAACACTATGGCAATATATACGACCTTTAATGTGGAACGATATAAAATCGTCCCTATTGCCTTTAGATGTGTTTTGTCTAAGCAAAACAACATCTGTTATCGTCGATCCTCTCAAAGGATAATACCGGCTCTTCCCGAATGCCTCTCAAAGGATGATAAATGAGGATTTATACACATGATTCACAAAATACTAAATTTAAATCAATAAAAAGTGGGGAAATCGTACCTCCATGTGAAGCGACAACGGGCTCTACCCTCTCGGTTGTAAGAGAGGCGAATCTACCTCTCGGGAGGTGGGATCTCTTGGGAGACATGATAAAAATAAGGTTTTTTGATTAAGATTCCTACAAAAAGTTAGGGTTTTGGTGTTAAAACCTACAAAGTCACAAAAAATACCTAAGATGAGAGCCAAAGCTTCGGGTTCTCATCAATGATCAAGAAAGAAATCAAACTTGCATAAAAAAAAGAAGAAAGGAATCAAACCTTGAAAGAGAATGAAGAAATGCTAGAATCTTCTTCGATGAAATCTTCCCAAAATCTGAACAAGAGAGAAGGAAACGGGTTTAAGAACTCTTGAGAAGGGATTTGAAGAGGTTTTGTAGTTAGAAGAGGCGGAAGAATGAGGTTGAAAAGCCCTGAGGGTCGGGTTTTATAACCCATTAGAAGCTCCTCGACTGCCTGCTTCCGAGACAGTCGTGACTGTCTCGCATTTCCGAGACAGTCACAACTGTCTCAGAAGAAGAAGAAGTAATCTCCACGTTTCCAAGACAATCACAACTATCTCAGAAGAAGAAGTAATCCCTATGTTTCCGAGACAGTTATAACTATCTCGGAAGAAAGATCAACACCAAACATTTTCGAGACACTTACAACTGTCTCGGAAGAAGGGATGACCTAACACGTCATCAATGGCATTTGTGAAGCTTTTTCGACCCATTTTCAGCACATTTGAGCACTTCGATGAGTATATGAGTATAAACTGCATCTCCTTGAACCTCCTAACGGGTACACGAGGTTAAACTGTTTCCCAAAAACTCTAAGGAGTACATAAGTATAAACTGATTCTCCACACTCCAACGTCTCAAGAGTCTAAACTATGTAGACTCCATATGAGTATAAACTGTGTTTCCCTTGCAATGAAGGTCGACACCAGTAAAAGCGTCGATAACTTTGCCAAGTTGAAGGACAACTCCTCGGAGTTCATTCATAATTGAAATACAAATTTCCAAACAAGATGAGTAGTTCATCATCGATTCAATAGCACGAGCTAAATTCAGCAATCAACACAAGAACTTTAGTTCAAGATTTCGACAACGGTCAAGCGATAAACGCAGCATCGGGAAAGTTTTAGCTATCCGACAAAAATTGAATAGACTAAAATACAGAGAAGTCAATGAATAAAAATAGGAGTGTATCATATCCAAAGTATTCCAGACTCCTCTATAAAAGATCGAGACTGAAACACTTTGGAGGGGGTATCTGTAGGTGTTAAAAATTACCTATAGATTATCGTACATAGCTCAAGACAGAGAGAAGGTGATAAACGTCATCATCTAAGTTGCAGAGGATCATCCAAAGCTAAATATCAAATAAAGAATGCACAAGAAGCACATTACATGAGTTTCAAAATGTAAAACGTGTGTTAAAGGCATAAAAGGAAAATCACAGTTTCCGAGACAGTCACAACTGTCTCGGAAGTATGAAGGAAGCCAACACGTTTCCGAGACACTTACAACTGTCTCAAAAACTAAGGTGATACAAATGATAATTTTTTCTCAAGATTCGTGCATGCCACGTGGCTCTATAACTACCAAAGATCATGTTTGAACGTGGAGAAATAGTTACAAGCGGGAATCACATCCACAACCACAAGAATCATGGCATTAAAATGTGGGAGAGGCAGTTACAAGAGGGTTGAAATAAAGGAAGCTTCCGAGGCAGTTGTTACTGTCTCAAAAATGGAAAATTAATCATGCTTCCGAGACAGTTACAATTGTCTCGGAAACAGAGCTTCTTCAATGCAACTTATTTTCAACTTCTAAATTTAGTTATTGTTCCTATGGGCTATAAATACCCCCTTAGGACCATTACTGAGAGGATCCAAGCAGAGAGAGCAGATTGAGCAGAGAACTTGAGCATTTTGGAGCATTCTTCTCAAGAGAGAGAGTCTTCATCAAATTCGAGTACAAACAGCAACTTTGGGATTCCTTAAGATCTATGCTTCGACTTGATCTTGAGAAGAGTGTTCATCTTACATCGATAAGGTTTCCACTTATCTTTTTCTTACTTATAAACGAAGCAAGAATCCCTAAATAGCCTTCACGGTTCAATCAGAATCTGTGATCGATGGTCCACGGGTCTGTAGGTGTAAATTTCTGATCTCCCGAAAACAGGGAACTTCGTTTGTATTGATAAGAATAGCTTATTACAAATTAATTAATCGAAATTACAACAGAAGCAGAGGGAATGCCCTCCTTGTTTAACGTGGGGACTTTCGGTAGTTACAGGATGCTTCGCTCGGTGCTCGTGCTGAGTCTGCTTCCCTTGGACGGTTTAACCGAGGTTGCTGGAAAGCTTCAGTACCCAGTAGAAGCTCGGGTCGATGGAGTTCGAATCTTCTAGTTCACCGGTGATCGGGGCTCAGAACTAGGAGATGGCGCTGCAATGCAAAAATTATGCAGGGAGCTTATCGTCGATTCTTTTTTTTTACCAAAAGTTTTTGACCCCCTCTCTAGGGTTGCTGGAAGAGGCTCTTAAATGGAGGAAAGACAAGTTGGTTGCTCCTTGAATTATGAGATGTGACCATGCATTGTTCAGAGATACCCTGCTGTTCGCCTGTACCATGAGCTGTCATTCGGGGAGCTGTGTTTTACATCACGTCACGTAGGAGTAGGAAGGCCCCTCCTCATATGTGTGACAGCGGCTGCCAGGTACTCAAGTGGACCTGGCCAACTCACCGAGCATCGACGGCTCCCGCCCCTGGCTTGGACAAGTGAGGTGACCTGCATTTATAAGGGTGCAGGCTGCTCTGGTGCCTGTCCGCTCACTTGTATTGTGGGCGGCCACCCGACGGTCTTGGTATACTGTGCCCTCTCCCTTTGCATCACTAGAAGTGGGAGAATGGGTGCCCAGTACTCGAGTGGGTTTGGACAGCTTACCGAACGCCGGCGGATCCAGCTCTTGACTAGGACGGACGAGGTGAGCTGCATTTATGAGTGTTCAGGTTGACTCGATACCTGTCCGATCATTCGTACTGTGAGCGGCCATCTGATTGGCCTGGAGCGCTGTGCTCCCTCCCCTCATATCACGGAAAGTAGGGAAGGCTTGTCCCCACGAACTTGGCTCTCGACTCGTGTGGGCAAATCGAGTAATTGGGCGAATTTGGACCCATGCAGGTGAATCCGGATAACTTTGGCTTATGAGGGTGAATTTACCTTACCGGCGAATCCAAGTGACTTCGGCACATGAGGGCGAATATGGGGCCTGGGGTCAGCGAGCCCATCCCGTGGTCGCGGTCCGTCCTTCACCCAAGTGGGTGGTTCCGATTCGTGGACGGATTCATGTACCAATTCGCAGCGGTAATTTTTACCGTCTACAAGACCCCCTTCAAAGTTTTCAGACCTAAACCGACTTACGTGTGGTCTGGAATACTTTGAATAAAGAAGTTCTCGGCGAAACAGGTACATTTGGTTTCTTTTAGGATTTTTAGCAAACCCTCAGCTATCAACGGGTTTGATATGCCTTTACCGATTACCGTTTGAATCGGGCTAGTCATACTATTCCCCTCAGTATGATGAGTTGTCGAGTAGTTTCTCTTAGACTTGATGCTAAGATTTCTACTCTAAACCTCAGCCATTTGAGGCGTGGGTTTAAACGAGGCCATCTTGTTGGCGGTTCAAGGCTTTGGACAGGTCATTTGTCTCCAAAGGCGAATGAGCCGTTCAGGCGAAGTTAGGTTTTGGAGGCAAAATTTTGCTCAACTCGCAGATTTGATTGGAGTTTTTGAAGGTGAGACCTTTCCTTTGGGTGAACCCAGGTTTAGTGGGAGTGAGCCACGCGTTCACCGGTGGGGCTTCGTGCTTTCCAGTTAAGGCGGCGTGGTTCCGTCATGTCACGTTCATCATGATTCGATAATCAGACGTAAGCTTCGTGTGTCTTGTTTGAATCATGGCCGTGGTTTTCAAACTCAATCGTCGGATATGATCATCGATTTTGGCTCGGGTTCCGGGTTTTCGACCGGCCCGTTTCTCGTTTTGACGGTTCCTTCGAAATGTTGGGGGCGATCTGGGCCGTTGATTCTAATCGTGGTCACGTTTCTCGTCCGCCAGCATTTCATTTTTGAGGGCGATCGTGGCCACGTCAGCAACTCTGCCTTTAAATAGGCTGTTCCCTTCCTTTGAGGGTTACCGTGCTCAGGAATCTCGAAAAAAATTTCTAAAGAGAGAGAGAGTTCCCGCTTTATCTCCCAATGGCGCCAAAGTCCAAGAAGTGCGTTACGAGGGGAGGAGGTCCTGGACGCTATTCCGACCGCCTCGCCACTGGTGCTCCCGCCAGCGTGCGTGAGACGCACTTGGGTATGTCAAGGGGTTCGTCTGACGACCTCGTGCAGGTTACAGACGTCGGGTTGGGAGGATGAGCGTCGCTTGTCCTCCATGAATTCCGTCGTCCTTTGGTAGCTTCCCCGATTTGGGGCAAAGTCGACCCTTTTTAGGTGGATTTTACATTTATTCTTAGAGGACGATATCTGTCTCCACGGGTGAACTTAACCTTTATTGGGTGAGGGCGAACTTAACCTTTATTGGGTGAGGGCGAACTCGTTTTTGATAGGCGAGTTCGACTTTTTCTCTGATAAAGGGGAGTATCGTTTATACAGGCAGACCTCATTCTGACTAAGTGGATTTCCCCTTTTGACAGGCGAATTCGCCCGTCTTTGCTTGATAGGCGAATTTACCCTTAGGGCGGATTCTGTCTTGATTCTTTGGTTCCTTCTTGCAGCGACCTTTTCCGACGAAGCTCTTTCGAAGGGCGTGGTCATCGGTCTCGTCGGAGGCACAGGCTATACGGCGCCTCCCCGATTTCCTTCCTTGGATCCAGTGCCTGTGTTCTCTGCTGATAAGCCAGATGGCCTGATAAGGAGAGTCACTGATGGGCACCATCTAACGCTGCGTGAGCTGACCACCGACGCGGTGTTGACAGACGAGGCCAGGACGAAGTTACAAAAACCCCAGTTCTTGTTCGGTGATGCCGCGACTGATCCTTCTGCCCTACTGATCAAGGAGAGTAGGTGGTTCCGCGTGGTGGACGGGATCCACTATTATCTTCCTAACATGCCGAGAGGGTTTTCGATCGTCGATTTGCGATCTTTCGCGGTCCCTAGAGTGATGAACTGGGATTTGACCCCTACTCAGGATGGGGTCACTTGCAGTGTCTTCACGGGCTCCACGGCTGGGTACAGGGTGGAGAGTTCCTGCAAATGGGTGACCGGTCTGCGTCCAGGCCTACCGTTTAACGAGGCGCCTGCCAGAGAGACGACAGCGGTCGCGGAGACCTTTTGTCATCATTTTTTTCAAGCTGGCGGGAGCTTTCCCCCAAAGGACTTTAGGGCCCCAGGGTGGATCTACTCAGCGCCTGGAAGCAAGACCTGGTGGTCCAAGATTACGGATTACATTTTGGCTGAGAATTCCGACCTCGCGAATTCGGAGCTGTATGCGGCCATTCAGGCCACTCAACATGGTCTGAAGATTAGTGCTTTTCAGTTCCACAGCATCTTGGAGCTGTATTGTGCGGACAGTGGCACGTTTTTTACCCCCAACGGTGAACTCGGCATAGCCCTTCACGAGATGTACGACGTGTCAGGACTACCTTTAGGAGACTTTCCGTATGAGGAGTACGTTCCAGGTCAAGATGGGATTGACCAACTTTCAGACCGCTCTCCTTTGGTGGTCGAGACCCTGTGGGAATTGCTCTGTCACTATCACATATGCCTCAATACCTTAGGGGCGGTCGACCACAAAGGTAAGAAGAAAAGGGCCCCGGGAATCAGCCACAAGAACTGGGATAATTATTTATTCCCTGTGAATGATGTCAAAGGGAGGCCTGCTCTGCCGCTAAGCGAATGTGACCAGGCTGAAGTGGAAAGGAGGATGGCCAAAGGGGAAGCCACTGTAGCTCTTGAGCATGACGAGGGCGGGTTCAAATCCGGAACGGTCTTCCACTCGTTTCACCACCAGGCCCAGTCCTCTATTTCTAGAAAGGCTCTGTTCGTAGGGTACCTCATGTTGTGGCTGAAGAGGTGCGTAATCCCCACTCATTTTTCTGAGGCGCTTCCCGTGGAGGTCGTGTATCCTAGGGTTTGCTTAGCCTACAGGAAGTCCTACTCCTTGGTTTCGGCGATGGTAGCGTGTATCCATCGGGGACTCCGCACCCTGACAGCCCAATTCTGTCGTGTATCGACTATCAATGAGGGGGAAGGAGAGGTCATCAGGACCCCCAACCCTAGGGTAGGGCTGCCGTACACTTATTTGATGGCGTGATTCATATACCACTGCGAGTGCTTGATGAGTGCCCCAGCGACTTTTCAAGGAGACAAGTTCATCCCATTCGTTCAGCGCTTGGAGAGGTGCTCTTGGAAATGTAAGGATATTCCTGATGCACGGAAGACGCTCTCCCATTTTGGTCATTATAACTTTCACCGTTTCTTCCCTTACTTTAGTGGGGGAGGATATGGGGAGTCTCTTAGAGATGTGCCGACGGTGGACCATCACACAGTTCTCTCCTGCGGTGCTTTTTGATGGTTGGTGAACATTCGGTCAGGGTATCATGTCCTACGATCTGGCTCTGTGTGCTATCTCGAGCCGTATATCCCTTGCAGGTTTGCCCGCCAGTTTGGGTACGACCAATTGTAAGTGGGCAACGCTAATCCCCGCCTATACTTCGAAGGGGGGCTGGTGGATGGAGCTTGGGGATGGCTCTGGACTCATGCTGGTGGTACCCATACCCGTTTTGAACTACCTACGAAGGATCATGATTTTCACCATACGCTCCTGTACTACCAGTGGTATCGGGGTGCCAGCGCTAATCCCGATGGCTTCTGGTTCCAGAGCTCGTGTCTGGCGGAGCACGGGCGTCGCCCAAGGGAAGCTTCTCATCCTTCGAGGCGGAGGGGCCTTCAAACTGCTAAAGAGTGGTTCTCGGAGGATCCTACCGAGGATACTGAGAGTTTTGATGCTGGTTTAGACGAATCTGGGGTAGCCGAGGCTCGAGCTCCTTCCCCTAGCCCTTCGTTGGATCCTCCTAGGGCGCCAAGAGAATCTGAACGCCCAAAGCAGGCCCGGAGCACGATAGCTGGACAGATGGGGATGCCCCTTCTGTCCTCGAGTAGCTCGCTTCTCTCCAAACGTCAGCGGGAGGTAGCGGGCTAAAGTTCCTGAGTGGAGGTGGCCAAGAGGGCCCGCTATGATGAGGCAGTCAGGACTGTTGGAGTGGCAGAGGGTCAAGATGGTGCTTCTCAGGTGATCCTCCCTGGTGTGACTGCGTCTGGGGCTGGAGCTGATCAGTCCACACCTTCTGCTATATCGGGGGTGGCTCCGGCGACTTCGAAGAACACTCCTCCTCCGTCTGGCGTAGGGCCACAGGCGGGGGTTTCAACGACTCCTACGCCCGCAATAGGAGGTAATCGTTTAGTGCGGTACTCCCGGGTGCAAAGTCGGATCTGCATCTCCTAATATTTGTGTTGAATTTGTGCAGGTGTAGCTGAGAAAGTGATCTCCATTCCTTCTGACAAAGAGGGGGGGGGGGGACTGGAGATGAAGAAGGTCTTGGTGGTTCAGGTAAGAGTAGGCTTTAGCATTGTTGATCCTTCTGTGCTAAAGGGGCATTTGTCAATCTTTTCTTTGCATCCGCAGTCAACCCTTCCCATGGAGCCACTGGCAAAGAGGACCCTCCTTCTTAGGAGGGCCATTCGGCCGGAGAGATGGGCGAATCAGAGGCGGATGATGACGTCTCAATTCTTGAGGCGCTATTGAGCAAGGAAGAGGCGTCGTCTCCTGAAGACATGTCTGGCCAACAAGGGGGAGTCCCCGCTCTTAGGGAAGCGTTGGTTGAGGGTGGATCCCTGGTATGGGAGTCTTCAATCCGAGGGGATACGTCTGCTGCCCCTACGTCTGCGGTGGTTGTTGGCCCCGCGGCCGCTACTCTGACGACGTCGGCCAGCACATCGGCTTTGGCAGCACCTATCACTACCTCCGTAGTCGTGACCACCATCACCTCGCTCGTAACTTCATCCGTGGGAGAAGAGGCTATCCTCTCTCCCCTGGAACGTTTGCATAAAAGGAAGGTGGCCCAAACCCTGACTAGCTTTCAAGACACCCTAGCTCATTGTATCAAGTTCGCGTTAGAAGAGAGCTGCCCCTTCGAGGAGTTCAAGGAGGACCTGGACCACGACATGGTCTTCCTAGTCAAGAAGCTCGACGCTACTACGGCTACGCCGTACGTCCAGCGTTCGAAAGAGGTGGAGGAGGCCATCCGACAGTTGCTTGCCCTTCGCGCGAAAAGTTCGAGATTGTTGATCTCGTGTCCGGCGAAGTCCGATCAGCAGTGGAAGAGCGTGACCGACAATTGAACGAGACCATGTCATTGGAGGCAAGGCTGTTAGCAGAGTTGGAGCAGGTTAAGGCCGAGGATGAACGAGTGGCTTACGAACAACAGAAGACCGATAATCGCCTTTCTCGCCTGTCTTCTGAGATAGCGAAGTTGAAGCAAGTCATAGCCGATGCGCAGGCCTCTCTAGCCACTCAAGAGAAGGCTCATGAACAGTTGGCAAAGGAGTTGGAGGGTATTAAATCCCGCTGACAATTGGTCGCTAGCTCCGTTGAAGAAAAGGACCGAGCACTTAAGTAGGCTAGAGATGCTATCCAAGATTTGGTCTCGCGTACTGAGGAAGATTTTCGTCGAGAGATCCTGACAAATCTTGAGCTTCGTTATGCCAGGGAGATTCGTGAGGCGGAGTTTTGGCTGAGAGCTTTGTAATTTGCCTTTAATTCCCCGTTGTAATAGGATTTCTTCATGAATGAAATTATCCTTTCGCTTCTGGTCACTATTACTTCTGTGCACACCCCATTTTTTTTAACATGCATTAGTCAGAGCTTGTCCGCAAGAGAGTCCTAGCTGTAGGGGGGGTGTTCCAGCTATCGGCGAACTTCGGCTGTAGGCTTGTCTCATCTGCGAGCGGATTTTGCCCGCAGGCGGATTTGGAACTGACTCGAGTTCCAGAGGGGTATGCGAATCCAATTGGTTCTGACTCGCAGGAATCCCAATGACGAATTCGGCATCGGGTAGGCTCCACTTTTAGTGGGCCACGTATTAATCCACGCGCACGTCAGCCCCGAAGATGTGGGCACGTCGTTTCGCGTTAAATACAGTGCAGTGGGGTTCTTCGTCTACCGCGCCCAATTCAGGCCGTTGCTGAAGATCGTGCCTAGGAACTGTCAGATCCTGGCCGTCCAGGTGAGATCCGATTTGTTCAGCCTTACTCTCGACTGTTTAGCCCTAAACGGTCCAATCGAGTGGTGAATAACCATCTAGGATTTTAGAATATTTAATGCCCCTACCCTTTGCTAAGAGAGGCTACAGTTTCTTTCGTTGTCTTCTCCAGAGGAAACCTAAGTTTTCTTTTTGTGGTACTCGTAATGGCACCAAAGGTAAAGAGAGTTGCTTCAAAGAAAATAAAGGAGGCGTCATCTTCGGGCGCCGTTGAGGCCGCCGCCGCCGAAGGTATTCCTCGTCTGAACTTTAATTTCCGTGTAGGCATGAGTTAGGCAGGTATTTCTCGTTTGACCCCCTTGTTGTGTTGTTATTGTGTTTCACAGCCCAGGAAGAGGTGCCGTCTACCGAAGAACACGTGGCTGAGCCCATTTTGATCTCTGACGACGAATCCGAGGGTACCACAACTTCCCCTACCTCAGATTCTACCGCTCAACCTGGAGCTGAACCTTGTCTTAAGGTTCTACCCATCGTAGCACTCGCTCTGGGTCAAGAGCTTGTTCCCTCAGGTTCATTGTCCTTGCAGGATTGCGTCGAAGAGTTTGAGAATGCCGTGAAGCAGGTGATTTCCCTTGTCAGCCTTGGCATGGGAAGCTACGACGGCTTCAGGCAGTCTCTCCTGGATCGCATGGTCGACCTTCGGCGGTTGGGCGAAAACCGGCTTACTACGCGATGCATGCAGAAGCTCCGCCTCTTGGAGTCACGCTTGATGAGGCTAGAGATATTGCTATGAGAAGGTCTAGAAGTTGACGTGGAGTCCTTCCTGTCCTATATTCAACGTCGTGAGGCCTGGGAGCAGGAGGTCCACTCTAGAGAAATAGCGGATCTGGAATCCACCGTCGCCTTCTGGGTGAGTCAGCAACGCTTGCTGGAAGAGGGCGTAAGCGAATTCACTTCTACCGTACTCCGCTTAAAAGTCGAGCTAGAGCAAGCGGAGGTGACTCTGAAGGAATTCCAATCCGAGAGCGTTAAGGTTAGCAAGACTGCCGTAGCGGAGGCTCAAAGCCTCGAAGCCTTGCGCCAGGAAGATGATGCCGCCAGATCGAGTTTTGAAGACCGGGCTCAGAGGGAGGCTGCAGACAAGGCCAGGGAGGACCATGAGGAATGGCTTTCCCGAGATCGGCGCTGCAAGGACGGGTGGGTTTGAGAGATAAGCTTTGATCTCCTCAAAGGCCCGCTGACAAGGCTCGTCCCATACGAAGGAGGTACCTTTCTTCATAAGCTTAGAGAACGGCTAACATTTGCCCGAAAGATTTGAGATGAATCTTCGGATGTAGGCCAATCGTCCCTGAAGACCTCTTAATTCTTTGAGGTTCCTGGGCAGTTGAAGCTCTTGAATAGCTCGCACCTTGTCTGGCTCGATCCGGATCCCTTTCGTTGTGACAACGAAACCGAGGAATTTACCACTAGACATTCCTAAGAATGATTTTGTAGGATTCATCTTGAGCTGGTGAGTCCTCATGAGTTCGAACATCGCCCTCAAGTCCTGGAGGTGGTCGTCTTTGCGGCGACTCTTCACGACCAGGTCGTCAACATAACATTCTACCATTTTTCGCAGGTGCTCTCGAAAGATCGTGCTCATGGCGCGTTGATAGGTTACGCTGGTATTCTTGAGTCCGAAGGGCATGACTGTGTAGCAGTATACCCCCATGGGAGTTCAGAATGAAGTGTGTTTCTCATCCTCGGTGTGCATTTTGATTTGATTGTACCCTAAGAAACCATCCATGAAGGACATCCTCTCGAATCCGTACGTGTTATCGATGATGACATCCGTGATGGGCAAAGGAAATTCATCCTTAGGACACGTGGCATTGAGGTCTCTGAAGTCGATGCAGATGCAGATCTTACCATTTTTCTTCAGGACCACAACAATATTGGCCACCCAGTCAGGGGTGTTGTTCCTCTCTGATGAAACCAAACTCGATGAGTTTCTTTACTTCGGCCTCGATCGCCTCCATAATCTGAGGGCAAAACCGCCTCTGCTGTTGCTTGACTGGCTTGGCGTCTGAGCTGATGTTGAGGCGATGCGTGGCGACCCATGGATCCAAGCCAGGCATGTCCTCGTAATTCCACGCGAAGACATCAATGTATTTCCGTATGAGGGCAATGAGATCTTCTTTTTCTTGAGGAGGTAGACTACCGCTGATGAATATGGGCTTAGGATTCGCGTCAGTGCCCATGTTTACCTGGAGGATTTCGTCTTCGGTTGGTGGTTCCCGTTGCTCGAAGCGACTGTTCCACTGAGCGTTAACGTGGCGATCCCACGTCTCGTCATAAAGTGGGACTTGTCCATCCTCCGCCATTTCGGCGGGATCAATCGCAGCCATGTTAACCATAAGGTTATCGAATAGCTCCCTCACGCTGACGTCCGAGTCCCATGCCGAGGTTATCGACGATCGATCTCCTGAACATGCGTAATTGGTGTCTTCGTTGACGCAACAGCACATATCCGAGGAGGAAGAGGAGTAGCCTAAGCCCCTCCGAGTCCTGTTGAAATAATTTGAGGGTTTACCCTTGGGTACGTGAGCAGGCCGAATGACCGTTTTGCGCCCTCGGCCGTAATTCAGGCCCTCTAAGCGAGTGAGGTCTTATCCCATGTCACTCATCATGCGTTTGGCGACTTGGCTGTATCATGAAAATTGAGGCGCCGGGTCCTCGTCTTCAGATTCATCCCATAGCGTGCGTAGGGGACAATCGATTCAGGCGAAAATAATATCTTTTTGATAATTATTTCGGGCTGGCACAACGAGTACAGCTTGCGACGACTCAATCGGCCGTGTTTTTGCGACGTATGACGAGCATACTGGTAAGTGCAGGAAGGGATCGCCGTAGAGTTTTGACCATAGGTCATTGGGTTCATCATCCTCAGATGTAGAACAAGACGACAAATAAGCAAAGTTGGACTTCTCATTCATGATAATCTTCTCCGCCTGAACAGCGTTGGTTACGTGGTGACTTTCATAACCGATTAAAATTGACTCGAAGTCATTTAGAATTAGGCTGTCACCGTACTCAGGTTCGCTATCCGCCTCGTTACCGCTCTCCGGTTCTTCGATCGGTGGCTCGTCGGGGTCTTGGTACAACAGAGAATCCGTGAAGTAGTTTTCGACACCTTTAAAGGGTTGCTTGTCGGCCACTACTATTTTCACTTGCTCATAATCGTCCACATACTTCAGGCATTGGTGCAGAGTGGATGGGACTATTTGATTGCCATGGATCCACGGACGTCCTAAGAGTATGTTGTAGGAAGGCTCGGCATCGATGACGTAGCAGGTCATCTCCATCTTCATGCCGCCTATTTAGCATTTCAGGTGGATTTTGCCGAGCGGCCGAGTCCCCGTGGCGTTAAAGCCAAATATGGTTATGGTGGCCGAGGACAGACGCTTTGGCGGTATTCCTAGGTGTTTGATCAATTTTAGGGGCACCATGCTCAACGCAGAACCCGGGTCGACCTGAATTCGATCCACTTTTGACGAACCGACGTACCCCGTGAAGTATAGTGGTCGGTCATGAGGTGTGCTCTTGATGAGCATGTCCTCAAGAGTGAAAGTGATGTACGGGACCCGTCTCTCGAAGGTTTGGCAACAAGTCGCACATTCTTGTTCTACCTCTTCCTCTCTCGAGAAATGGGTGAAGAACGCCTCTGAGTTGGCCAACGCCTCTTGTAAGGCCTCCCGGGTAGGCCTAGATAGCCGTAAGAGGTCGTACAAGGTAATCCGTGCAGGGATGCTTTTCAGCTGCGCGAGCACATTGAACCGGAAAGGTTGGCGGCTTGAGCTTGGTCCGTCCGGATTGGGAGGGGTTGTCGCGGCTGGCCTCGTGGGAGGTCCTGCCGGGTTCTCCGCCCTCGTGGGATATTCCTTCGCGAATTCCTTCCCCGCTCTCGTGGCGAGGACATTGGTTTCCTCTTCAGAGTCGGTCAGGGCGGTCATTGCTGTGTTATCTCTTCCCAGGATGGTGGAGACGAAATTACAATGTTTTCCCTTAGCCTCTTTCGAAGGCTTCGTAGTCCATTGCTCATCGTTGAGGAGGTCCGGATGGACCCACATCACCTGACCCGATGGCAGAGTCTGTGGAGTTAAACCCTTCCCTCGCTGGTTGTGAGGGTCGTCATTGGTGATCTTCAAGACCACCTTGGGGATAGGAATTACCCCTGCCGGAGCTTGGACCTCCGGGAGATCTGTCCCAAAGCTCAAGGTGATCATGTTCGTAGTCACCTGCTTTTGAACTTTCTCTTTCTTCAGGACCCCAGCATCGTAGAAGGCCTGGAGCTTGTCCTTGAGGACGTAGCACTTGGTTGTGTGGTGGCCAAGGAATCTGTGATAGGCACAGTAACTCGGGTCACTGGTTTTGTTCGCCTCCTCAGGCTTCGTGGCTTCTGGCAATTTGATTCGACCGCTCTTGAGTAGAGTATCAAACGTTGCCACCACCTAATCTTCTTTGAAGTCGTATTGCTGCGGGGGGCGTTGCTCAAATTGTCTGGGCTTTGGCCTTTGGGTAGTTTTCGGCATTGGGGCTAAATCAACGGCCATGATCTGCTTTCCTCTAGTTCGAGGGGGATTCTTCGGCGCAGCCGGTTCCGCGGTTCCGTTCTTGGCTGCGGCTCTTCGGCCTCTAGCCTCTTGATCATGTTTTCCACCTGCTCGCCCTGACGCACAAGCTCTTTCCATGTCCGGGTTTCCAACGCGCCTATTTTGGATAAGATATGGATCGACAGGTTGTTGCATCACATCTTGATCAATGTTGATTCGGAGACTTGGTCCCGACAGTGGACTGATCGGTTCCGAAATCTTTTCACGAAGTCGTTGACCGACTCCGACTTCCGTTGCTTTTCAGCGAGGAGGGTGGCCATTGACACTTCAGTGTCGTCGTCGAAGAAGCGGGCCAAAAAGAACCTTTCAATGTCAGCCCATGACTTGATAAAGCCAGGTTCCAACTTACGGAACAATTCAAAGGCCACCCCCTTGAGGGTGCCTATGAATAGTCGAGTGAGAATAGCGTCATTCCCCATAAGGAATCCAGTCTGCGTCATAAAGTAGTAAATGTGCTGTGAGGGCGAGCCCTTACCGTCAAATTGCACCAAGCTGATCAGCTTGAACTTCGCTAGGTATGGGACCGTGTCCCATTCGATAGGGTAGGGACGGACCACCCCCAGCTTGTTCATGTTTTGCTGAAGCTTCAGCGCGTTGAGCTGGTCTTGGAACTCGTCGAATCTCTTGTCACGGACGCTACCCTCGGTATGTGATGTCCCTAGCGACGTCTTGGAAGAGTAGTCGGATTGTGGATTACTGTTATCTTCCGTCTTAGTCCCCGGACGACGGGGAGGTACCCACTCCTTATCCCCAGTTCGTCGGGGTAAGGGGCGCTGGGTTCTTTTCTTCTTCTTCTTCTTCTTGTTCAGAAGTTGCTCCATCATCTCTCTTAGAGAGTCGATGGTCGCCTGCTGCTCATCCAGCTTTTGGGCTACCGTCTATTCATGGGCGAGTCCAGTCATATGTACTCTTGCCAGTACGTCCTGACTTGAGTGCGAGGTTTGAGACGTGGCTGCCGCCGAGTGAACCTCATCTTCGCCATAGGAGGGAGGTGCTAAGGTGGAGTAATCAAACCCGATGCTTACCCCCTTACAACTACGGGTACGCCGGTATATGCAGTCTTGTTCGTGCTAAACAAGCCGAGGATTAGGCCTCAGGACGGAGTCCGAATCTAGAGAGTCAGAAAGTACCGCTTTACTCCTGTCCGTCATGTTGATTGTAGCGGACGGGAACTCTAGGTCGTCAGCAGCGTGTCCTTTTTGGTAACGACGCTTTCGACGTGAGGGCCTTGGTCGAGAAGGCTGTCGAGAAAGTCTCTCGAACACTGAAGGCCTCGCCATTCCTAGGCATTGACAGTCGACGAGTACTGTTTGGATGAGCCTTTCGCAATGGAACTGAGGATTTGCCTCATGTATGGTGCGTTTGCGAGTCAGGTATCCCCGGAGGTCTTCTGTGGGCAGTTGGTGATAACCCCCAGCATCAGAAGGATCGCCCGGGTGATCGCACGAGAGAGCTTTGGACGTACCCTCTGGTGCACGCTGAGTGGAGCGTTTTAGTGCTGGAGTTAGGCGATCATGCCTTGACGGGCGAGTTCTCATGTTTGGGTGAACTCCAGTGTGCAGGCGGGTTTCAACCCCTCGCTCGTACGGACGGGTTTGTGAGGTGTCGCCTACTGCTTTGTCTTTACGTTCATCCATCAAAGGGCTATGGCGAGGCTCGCCAACCCTCGGGAGTTCGCCTATACTGGTAGGTCCGCTCACTCGGGGTGGTTTATTCGCATCAGGGATGTGACCTGAGAAGCGAAGTCCTCCTGAGTGGACGGCCCCGCCCTTCTCGATCGGCGCTCCTGATTTGGAGAGCCTCCCGACGTCAGGCAAGTCGCCCTCTCGCCTAACATTTTTCGAGCCTGCATAATAATTCAGGCCGTTGTATGAAACGAAGGCATGGGCCTCCTGTCTAACGAGTGTTTGCCATCGCCGTTGGCGAGCTTTTCTAGAGAGGAGAGCATCCGCGCGGGCTGTTGCAGTATAGTCTGTGCCGGAATGAACCGGCGTTTCTTCCGGGGCGGGTGTCTACGGGGGCCGTTTGGCGACCCATCTGGCAGGCCTTCGCCCCTTGTTCTCGACCTCTGGCTTGGCCTTGATCGATTTTGAGGGAGTGGGTTCCCTCGACGAGACTCGAGTAGAGCCCTCAGGTGCGGAGGCTTTGGCCGTTTGAGGTCGGTCTCTACGCACGACTCTGTGGCGTTAGCGGGATGCATCGCCACCAGAGGGGGAAGAAGACAAGTACTCCTCGTACTTGGCTTGGTCGAACTCGATCTCTAGGGACTCCACAGTCGTCCTAACAGCAACTTCGTCGAACTGAGCTACCACCATTTCGGTTAAAGAAACAGTTTCTCCCACTGTGGTCGCCATCTTCTGTAGGTGTAAATTTCTGATCTCCCGAAAACAGGGAACTTCGTTTGTATTGATAAGAATAGCTTATTACAAACTAATTAATCGAAATTACAACAGAAGCAGAGGGAATGCCCTTCTTGTTTAACATGGGGACTTTCCTACAGGATGCTTCGCTCGGTGCTCGTGCCGAATCTGCTTCCCTTGGACAGTTTGACCAAGGTTGCTGGAGAGCTTCAGTACCCAGTAGAAGCTCGGGTCGATGGAGTTTGAATCTTCTAGTTCGCCAGCGATCGGGGCTCAGAACTAGGAGATGGCGCTGCAATGCAAAAATTATGCAGGGAGATTATCGTCGATTCTTTTTTTTACCAAAAGTTTTCGACCCCCCTCTCTAGGGTTGCTAGAAGAGGCTCTTAAATGGAGGAAAGACAGCTTGGTTGCTCCTTGAATTATGGGATGTGACCATGTATTGTTCAGAGATACCCTGCTGTTCACCTGTACCATGAGCTGTTATTTGGGGAGCTGTGTTTTACATCACGTCACGCAGGAGTGGGAAGGCCCCTCCTCGTATGTGTGACAGCGGCTGCCAGGTACTCGAGTGGATCTGGCTAACTCACCAAGCGCCGACGGCTCCCGCCCTTGGCTTGGACAAGTGAGGTGAGCTGCATTTATGAGGGTGCAGGCTGCTCTGGCGCCTGTCCGTTCACTTGTATTGTGGGCGGCCACCCGACGGTCTTGGTATACTGTACCCTCTCCCTTCACATCATTAGAAGTGGGAGAATGGGTGCCCAGTACTCGAGTGGGTTTGGACAGCTTGCCGAACGCCGACGGATCCAGCTCTTGACTAGGACGGACGAGGTTAGCTGCATTTATGAGTGTTCAGGTTGACTCGACACCTGTCCGATCATTCGTACTGTGAGCGGCCATCTGACGGGCCTGGAGCGCTGTGCTCCCTCCCCTCACATCACGAAAAGTAGGGAAGGCTTTTCCCCGCGAACTTGGCTCTCGACTCGTATGGGCGAATCGAGTAAATGGGGAAATTTGGACCCATGCAGGCGAATCCGGATAACTTTGGCTTATGAGGGTGAATTTACCTTACCGGCGAATCCAAGTGACTTCGGCACATGAGGGTGAATATGGGGCCTGGGCGTCAGCGAGCCCATCCCTTGGTCACGGTCCGTCCTTCACCCAAGTGGGTGGTTCTGATTCGTGGGCGGATTCATGTACCAATTCACAAAGGTAATTTTTACCGTCTACAACGAGCTAACGCATCCCCAGCACAGGCAAAGAATCTGTGCAAGTAGTGATCCAAACAACAATCATACATTTGTTTCTAAGGAACTTGTAATTTGATTTTTGTTGTAAAGAGTAGTTTTACAAAGAACGACGCTCATTCTTTTGTATTCATTGTAATCGATAAACAGTTATAATGAATTCTACAATAGAACTTGTTCTTGACATAAACAGAGACCATTATGGTCTATGAGATGCCACCAAAATATGAAGAGGTGGTATAGGAAAAGATGAATAGGAATGCATGTGGGGTGATCATATCCTGTTTGGAACAGGAGCTGAAGTATGATATGATTGGGGTGACATCTATAATGAAGATGTGGGAGATTCTTAACAATAAATACCTTACGAAGAGTGTTGAGAACCGTTTACACTTGCTGTGAAGATTGTTTAGATTTCAGATGTCCAGGATCACCTCGTTTGTAGTTCATGTGAATAACTATACGAAGTTGTTATCGGACTTGGCGAACGTGGATGAGAAGATCACGGATGAGTTCAAGGCTATTATTATTTTGGGCTCCTTATCGGATGAGGAGTATGATATCTTCGTACTTACTTTGTTGAACGAGAGATCTTTTATCAACTATGATTTGATGAGGAAGGACAAGGAGACTTTCCGTACTAGTACTTTAGGAGAGGCCTTATCGACGAGAGGTAGAAGCCCATATTTGAGAAGTGGTAATAGGAACAGGTCAAAGTCTAGAGTCCATCACTAGTTATCAAAGAACCAATGTATGTTCTGCAAGGAACTTGGACATTGGAAGGGGGACTACCCGAAGCTCAAGGAGAAGGAGAATAGCAAGAAGAAGGGCCCGAAGGCCAATGAGCTGAATGTTGTGAAAGGCAATGATTCTGATGATTCAAGCCTTTCTCTATTGATTACTCAAGAGGTGAACGATGTGGATGCATCAGATTGGATGCTTGATTCTAGCGCAACTTATCATGTGACCCCTAGGCGAGATTGGTTTACATCATTTGAGAGACTCGATAGGTATTATTGTTATAAGAAATAATCAATCCTATGGTATTTGTGAGATAGGTACTATAAGGATTCAGATACACGATGAAGTAGTCCATGAATTGAAAGAAGTAAGATTTATTCCTCAGCTAAAGAATAATCTTATTTTTGTTAGAGCTTTGGAGGCAAAAGGATTCAAGGTGACCATTGAGGATGTTGTAGCAAAGGTTATTAAGGGATTTTTAGTGGTGATGATGGGAGTCTGTAGTCGAAACTTGTATTATCTGAAGGGGAGCACCAAGGATAGCTTTAGCTAATTTAGAGGCGGGCAAGAGTAGACTTTGGTACTACAGGTTAGGGTACATAGGAGAAAAGTTATTGCAGGCGTTATGCATGTAGGGGCTATTGAAGGGAGCCAAGAGTGGGAAGATTGAGTTCTGTGAGCACTGTGTTCTTGGCAAGAAGACGAATGTGAAGTTTAGGACTACCATTCATAGGAAGAGGGGCATCCTAGATTACGTGAACATAGATGTTTGGGGTCCCACCAAGACTACATCACTTAGTGGTCGACAGTGGTTATTTATGTTTGTTGATGACTATTCTAGGTGTTGTTGGTTGTACACCATGAAACATAAGAATAAAGTCCTAGAATTATTTGTGGAGTAAAAGAGAAGATTGGAACTACAGACTCAGAAAAAGATTAAGACGTTGCGATCCAATAACGACGGTGAGTACACATCAGACTCCTTTCAGCAGCTATGTCGAGATGAGGGCATAGAGAGATACTTTTGTGATGCCCTAGGGTTCACGCAAGGCTACAGTCTAAGGTGAAACCCGAATTATTAAACCTGCCAAGCACCAACATCATGCTACGATATGTTTCACCATCACAGTTACTATCTCTCTAGTAGAGTCAACAAAAGGTGAAGGTATAAAACAAGCAAATAATAGAAATAGCACAAGATCAGATATGCACAGAAGAAGCATAAGAGTAATCAATAAATGAGCCCAACTGAAATAGAATAAAAATATCTCTAAGTCTGAAATAAATATCAATATAATGAGTCAAATGAAATATCACTCAGGCACTCAGCCTCTACAGAATAAAATACAAATCTAGTGTTTGATAATAACAAACTAAATGTGGAGTTCTGAAATAACTACAAATATAATAATATTTACATGTAATCTAAGATGCAATCCCATCAACCTGCGACTCTCCGTGCGTCAGACTCGCTGTCTAAAAGGAGGAAAAATAACGAGCGTTAAAGCGATAACGAGATTTTATCTCCACCGCTCCCAAGGAGAAGGGGTATGAGTATATAATAAAATAGAGTTAGTACATATAAGTATAAAATCATTCATATGACTCTAAATAGGGGTTGGTATTTAGAAATCCATAACATGAGAATTACTATGTCGAGCAAAATAATCCAAACAAGAAAACCCTCATGTATATACCATGTCTCAAATTGTGAATCCCTAAATATCAATTCCAACTCTATAAATGAAAATACTGCTCAAAAGAAAATACTCCAAACCTCAACCATATAGAACCAAGGTTATATCTCGAACTACCCTCGAGTAGTCAGCACAATAATAAGAAAATAATACCCAACTCATAATCACCATGGGCCATATCATGTATGTCATATATCAAAGGATGTACCCTACTCATGGGTAATCTAACATGTGAGCAAAATTATAACTGTAAGTATATATATGTGTGCATCTCCACGTATCATAGCAATAATTTTGTAAGGGTCTTACTCAATCACTCTGGGGCAATAGTTATTATCTCTCTAATCTGACTACATAAAACAACAATACATTTGTAAGGCTCTCACATTTACATGTGGGTTCAACTCCCTTACTCAATCGTCCTTACGATAAATAGGTTTTATCTCCCTATTTTCGGATATGCTTCCAGGTGATCGTACAATGGTGAATAGGAACATCAGACTAACTTGGAAAATATACATCGATCACCTTCGAGTATTTGGTACAATCGAGGCCTCGTTACAGAAAAAACAACCAAATACCCCTAGTGTGGTACAAACGAAGTCTCATTACAGGATAAACACCCATACTGAGCATCCATAACTGATGAGAAATACTTTTCCAAATGTTATTTCATTATTATTAACTCAACTTACATCAATTAGCTCAACAAAACATGTCAAATCAGATGAACTGAGTGTTCGTGTATATAGCTCATTGTGCGTGTCCATATCTGGAGTTCACCAACATTCCAGGTGTTAAACAACTCCTAAACATCATCAGACAATATTACAAGATCAAGAAACTCTCTTGAAATTCGAAATAGAGAAGAATAAACATGCATAGGCCCAAAAAAGGTTGGCAGTCGACCGCGCCTGGTTTGGCGGTTGACCAAATAGAGTCCAGGGGTTGCCCAGGCTTCTGCCTGGGACACGGTCAACCGTCGCTAAGTTGTGGTCAATCGAATCCGAAATTTCTAGGTTTTACAGGTTTCGACACGATGTTGTTCATGTCGTGTTCTCGTGATTTAAACTTGTTTAACATGATATGAAGCTTGCATGAAACATTGAAAACAGCAGACTAACATATCTGAGAATAACTCCAACATATAAAACATGATTATTTGCATAATAAATCATAGTTAAACCCTCAATCATGCATAAAAACTCAAAACGAAGAACAAATCATCTAAACTCAGATAAACAATTTTATTAATCACTTTCAGATCTCCAACCACTTTTGTAAATTCGTTTTTGATCTCTTTAACATGAAAAGACCTACTATTTATACACATAATAAAAAGATTTGCTTTTTATACATAAATTAATCAATTTGGCTTTATAAAACATATTAAAAAATCTTTAAAAATATTTTAAAATAGGGAGAGGGATTAGTAGAGATGAAACTCGCCTAAAACTTGTTGAAAAACGTGCAAGATGCAAAGCTAAAGTAGATCCCTGAGCCAACAGCCAAAAACAAACCAAAATCCTATTCCAAATCCTTTAAACTCTCTCAAAAAATTTTAATCTAGGGTTTGGAAAAGAGTTGGTGGCTGTTAGGGTTTTAAAACTCTCAGAAAGACTGAAATGTTCTTGAACATGTGATGTATAGAGCATATAAACAGACCTGGGCCTCAAAATACACATATCCAACTCAAACTGGAAAAACTAGATTCCCGTTCCACGGTCGATCGTGCTTGGTTCGACGGTCGACCGGACAGAGCACAAACTGTTTGTGCTGGTTATGGCCAATGTGCATGTTTCGACTCGATTCTTTCATATATGAACTTGTTTGCACTGAAAACACCTGTTAGTGTACTCATACACCATGAAATGATATTTATCATAATAAATATCTACTTATTGTAATTAATCACATATTAATTATATTATCACAAATTTTGGGGTTTTACAATCACTCCCCCTTAAAAGAATTTCGTCCTTGAAATTACGCAATCGCATCACAGAGATTAATAATACAAGAAAAGCACTAAGAGGGGATAATCCAGACAAGGAAACCTTCCCGTACATATCTCGTACCATAATCCCCCGATTCGAAACATAAGCAACATTTAAACTTAACAATCTAAAATGCGTACACTCTCACTTAAACCCTAATTAGACGGAACTAGTACGTCGGAGGAAAACTCCAAACAAGAAAAACCCCCATATATATACCATATGTTCCGAATGATTAAGAGCTAAGTGTGGAGTGACTCATTCTTGCGTTAAACATAAATGTGACTAAACAACATATATAATCATAACTACCAATGTATATTTAAGCACATATAAATATCAATATCTTATTTGCTCAAACAGGTGTGGGTAATTATATATGACGTACATCCTCATCACGCTCTCAAGAAATCTCGTCGGCTCCATGCCAGTTCCACTGAACTTTTACTAATGGAATAACCTTATTCCTAAGCCTTGTTTGGGTGGAAAGTCGATTCCATTGATGAGTTTATTTACAACTTCAAACGTTTACAATAAACTCAAGAAAATAGCCTTTTTATAAGACTTTTAATCAACAATTATAACTTTATCCCAAACTACACACAATAGATGTTTATCGCCTATTGCTTGTGGGGGATCGTTGCCGGTGCCAGGGTTTATCCGTGGACTGCCTACAGATCAGATCCGGTGGACAGAAGATTAATAAACAATACTCTTACTTTACAAAGGAAGTAATTGTAGCAGCGGTAATCTCGATCAAGCGAGATCACGACTCTTCTCAAGATTAAGACTAAGCTTAAATCCGGAGGAATAGGGTAACAGGTTTCAGATCTCTCGAACTCTCACTTTGTTTATGGAGAAATTTTGCTAAGATCTACTAACTCTCAGAAATTCGTGCTCCACTCTTTAATTCGATAGCACTTCGTCCTCTTGATTTCCGGCTCTCTACAAATGATCCCCAAATCTTGCATTTATAGGCTTCGGTTAGGGGTTTTTGGATAAGAACGATAGATTCCGTCTTATCTTCAGTTAACAACTGTATACCTGTGTTTAATAATAAGATTTAGGCAGTTAGGAACCACTAGAACAGAAGAAAATCTAGTGAAAACCTGTCGAAACCGCTAAAACGCATTTCCAGATCAGACCTGCGCACGAGCCACCATCTGGTGGCTCGGCCTTGATCGAGCCACCATTTGGTGGATCGGTCATAGTCGAGCCACCATTTGGTGGCTTGGCCTTGGTCGAGCCACTGGCCCTGGCCGAGTCTTATTTAGTACGACTCGGCCACCAACGACTATTCTGGTTTCTTAACTCATTGTAATGTTTACGCATATTTTGTCGTTTCACTGACTGGTACGCTTCTTCATTTCACTTTGTGTGTTTTGTGAATGCTGGATCGCTTGACGTTGGCCGACAAGCATGCAGGCCAATTAGTTCTCTGTTCCGGTGGCCGATGAGTATAGGCTACTTGGAACTGGCTGATGAGTACGCGGGCTAATTAGAGGTGGCCGGTGAGCGCACGGAATGCTTGGTTCGCCATTCCGATGGTCGATGAGCGTACAGGCCACTTAACGGTAGCGGTGAGTACACGAGCCACTCGGAACAGGCTGATGTGTGCGCTGGCCAATTAGAGGTGCCCGGTGAACTCACGAAATGCTTGGTTCGCTATTCCGGTGGTCGATGAGCGTACGGGCCACTTAGCGATGACCGGTGAGTACGCGGGCCATTCGGATAAATCTTCTCAACTTGGATGATGACATTTATCATCTCCCCTTCATCTTGAACTGTATACGGGAACCTATAGGTATTTTTAGACACCTACAGATACCCCCTCTAAAGTGTTTCAACCTCATTCCTTTATAAAGAAGTCTGAAATACTTTAGATGTGATAAGACCCCACCTTCAGTCGGTGTCAAAAGACCTATAGCTGGCTTCAGTTCTTGACTTCTCCACATTTTAGTTTATTCAGTATTTTGTCGAATAGCTAAAATTCTTCCGGTGCTACGTTTATCGTCTGACCGTTGTCGAAGTCTCGAATTAAAACTAACGTATTAGGTTTTGAACTTAGCTCGTGTCATTGGGTCAATGTTAGACTGATTAGCTTTCGTCGGGAATTCATATCTCTTGAACTAGGATTGATTCAATTCCTGTTTCCACGAGAACTATTGAAGTATCGATCTACGCGTTAACCGGCATAGATTTTCATTACAACGTGTTGACTAGCATTGACCTAGGGCTACACGTTGACCGATGTTGATTTTTATCACAACACGTTGATCGGCGTTGACTTTAATCACAACGCATTGACCGGCGTTGGAATGAGGAGGACCATTTTATACTCGTATCCTCGTGGGAGTTTCGGGATTCAGTTTAACCTCGTGTACCCGTCAGAGGTTGCCGGGTTATCCTTAAGAATATTATGTGTAATATTCTTCAGGAACTTCCCGTCAAGTGTGAAAAATAGTTTAGACTCATATACTCATTGGAGTATAAATATGAGTATTGAATACGTCAAAAAACACTCAAACATGCGTCAAAATGTATGCGGCGTGCCCCCTAAGCCCTCTACACGCGTGAGCGAACATTTTGTGGCTCATGCACATGCAAGCCAACAAATGAAGTCTGGCCCGGTCCGGTTCAACCCGGTTTGGGTTGGTTCGAGCTGATTTGGGTTCGGTTCCTGTGGTTTGGTTCACTTAAAACCCCTAACTCCCCCACCCGACTTCTTCTTCTCTTCTTCTTCTTTTCTTTTTCGGTTTTAACAGAAGGCCCCCCCCCCCCCAAAGTTTGTTTCTGTCTTGAACTCTTCTTCCCCAAGAATTCTAACCTCTTCCTCCTCTTAAACCTTCAAAGCTCTCAACTTCTTCAAAGCTTCAAGCAAGGCAAGCTAGG
This sequence comes from Asparagus kiusianus, assembly GCA_022839385.1. Taxonomy (NCBI): domain Eukaryota; kingdom Viridiplantae; phylum Streptophyta; class Magnoliopsida; order Asparagales; family Asparagaceae; genus Asparagus; species Asparagus kiusianus. The sequence continues at coordinate 3,140 of BQKN01058877.1, read as the reverse complement.
GTTTGGGTGTGGAGAATTTCGAGCCTTATCTTCATCATTCTTCTCAACAAGTCTTCCTCTTTGTCGATTCCTCAAACTTAGGTAAGAATCCCTCTCCCTCATAGCTTTAATTTGATTCCTTTCTCTTGAATTCTTAATTTTCCAAAACCCTAGTTTCTTGATTTGGGGGAAAACTCAAATCTTTATTTTTTTGCTCTTGAATGGTGGTTGAACCCATTATTGGGGGATGACATGGTCGAAAATTTAGATTTGGATGCTTTCGCTCTTTAATTTCATGCTATCTCAATTTCATGTATATGTATGGCTGAAAATTAAGGGGTTTGGATTGGCCATAACTTTGAGGGGTGTTTCATGCAAAAAGACCACAAATTATTGAGGGGTTTATTTGCAAAAGTGGCCAAAATTTTGGAATCTTGGGTTGCATTTAGTCTTGTATGCGAAGTTTGAATTCCTTCAAGGCCTCTGGTTGATGAATGGGTTTGTTGCTGTGTGCATAGTCAAGAGTTGTTGTCATATTCCCGTTGTTCAAATATGAGTGTGTACATCACATTCTCACCTTGGATGAACTTGTTTAACTCGTGGGATAGCCAAAACCCTTAATCTTTTTGTTTGGCCTCAGTTGATGACTGGATTTATTTGCTGGCTCGATTTGAATATCATAATCTACCTGTCGGCTTTAAGCATATGATTTGGCTTGATTTGAACATAACCCGGAGCTATTATCTCACTTTTGAGTAATGATAAAAACTCCATATCCTAATTTTTATATCCGTAGGTTTAATTAGGTTTTTAACTAAAAATTCCTATTTTTTATAGAATTTTAGTTAAAATATCACAATTTCCTTTTGATTATTGGATTGTTGCCTCCCCCTTCTCGACATACCTAAACCACTAATTTCCTTTGCAGATTAGTTATGTTGCTGAAGGGCTTACGCGCCGCGAGAGATCGCTCTACTAATCAGTCACCTGAGCCAGAGCCTTTTTCTTGCACAGGTAACTTTTTATCCCCTCTGGCTTATAAATTCGACATTCGTATATCATATTGCATATTGCATCCCCGCTTTGTTCTCCTTGGTGAGGCAATTGGGAAGAACTGCCACCTTCTTTCGTGAGGGTGGATGCTTCATAGCCGTGTTTTACTTAGTCAAAATGCGCCTTAATTAATTTGGGGTGATTTCTAGCTAACTTATACTCCAGAGGACGGGTATGTTGTCATGTTACTCATATGACAACATACGTCGTGCTTCGTGTGTATAATGCAGTCTAAATCGTCTCGCCTAATTAACAAGCATTTTTCCTTTTTGCTTAGAAACCCATATGGACATATTATATATTATATCCCCACTTTGTTTTCCTTGGTGAGACAATTAGGAAGAGCCAACATTCTCCTTCATGGGGGTGAACGCTTAAAAGATACGTTTTGCTTGGTCAAGACGTGTCTCGAGGTAATAAGGCAATAAGGGAGATTATCAAATTCTTCTTCTACCAGTTAGTTCTCTAGTTGATTATCCTATAGATGATCATTTTATGTGCAAGAGAATAGTTCGCATAATATAAAGGAAATTAGACTAGTTTCATGTAATTTCTAGAGTTCCAATAAGAATTAATTCCACATCTAAGAAAATGGCAATTCCCTTGAGGGTTCTAGCCTCAAGGCGAATCAAAGAAAATAAAAACAAGCAAAAATAAAAACTAATCCCAAGTGGGTTCTAGCCTCAAGGCGAATAGTGTAAGAAAATAAAATCTAAACTACAATATAAATTATAAAAATTAAGCTACAAAATAAACTATAAAAACTAAGCTACAAATAAATTATAAGAATTAAATACGAGAAAATAAAGACGTGAAAGTAAATCTATACTACAAAACATTAATGTAAATCTAAACTACTAAGCAATAAGAAAAGGAAAAAAATAAAAAATAAAATAAAAAAACAAACCTCCAATTTGATCTTCATCTTTATCTTCATCATCCAACAAAGAGAAGAAAAATATAAAGTGGTGAAAAAAATTATTTTATTATTTGTAATAAAAAGTTATAAATTTGGAAGGTCTTCTCAATTAAGAGTAACCTGTAAAGCCCCGTAGAATTTAATAAATGAGTTTTTATTGTGAAATGTATGTTTATATCATAGAGGAGTATGATAACAAGTGTTTGGGGATCAAACTAGTGTATTTATGCGAGAGAAATCAAGTGGAAAAGACTAGCACACGAAACAATCTAGCACAGTAGAATATTGCTGTGCGGTCGACCGCGCTGGGCACGGCGGTCGACCGAACAGCGGCCAGACCCATGCTCAGCAGATTATTGCTGTACGGTCGACTGCACTGGGCGCGACGGTCGATCGCACAGGGGCCAGACTGTTTTCCCAGTCTGTTTTGTTTTAGGTTTTGGGTCGGGTTTGAAGGCTCATATATATTAAAATATTCGTGAGAGGCTCCTTTTCATCAGAGAAAACCCTAGCAGCCTCTCCTCCTCCTCTTGCAAACCCTAGCTTGTTCTTTGGGTGATTTTGGAGGATTTCAAGGAGTTCGAGCGAGATCCAGCGACATTCAGCAAAGGAGAACCTTCTCACGAACTCACCCACAGTAATTTATCACCCCTCAGGCGAGTTTCATCTTGCCCAACTCTGTATCTAGTTTTTAATTATTTTTAAATGATGTTTTCATGTGATTTGTGAGCCTAACATGCTATTTTATGTATAAAGATAGATCTTATGATTGTATAATGCAAAGAGAACAAGTATTCAGTTAATAAGATCACCCACGAATTTATAAATGCAGATCTAGATCTGAGTTTTGTTTTCTAACAAGAGTTTGAAAGAAAGATAATTGTTTTCGAAGGTTTCGACATATATTTGCATGTTTTAAATTGCTGCATTTTTGTCTATAGTGATTAGACTGTTTATCTCATGTTCCAGATATGCTAAATCACATGTATAGGGTTGCTAGTATGTATAAAATCACACACAAAGTTCAAGATCAAAATCATGTAGAACAAATGCTGAGAATAGGGTTTTTCTGCTGCGCTATCGACCGCGGTTGGCGCAGTGGTCGACCGCGTATCGTGCACAGGTCAATTGTGGGTTTCTGTTTTCATCGCGATTGACCGTGCTGGGCACGGTGGTTGACCGTCGATCG
>BQKN01058875.1:16172-37712 GCA_022839385.1 Asparagus kiusianus | reverse complement strand
GGGGGGTGATTAGGGTCTTATGCTAATCTAATTCCAATTAATGGCTAATTTCAATTTATATTGAGCAATATAATCTTGCAAGAGATAGATATGAGCAATAAGAACAATAAGATTATGCACAAGTAAATATGAGACAAACAAAACACAAACACACGATGTGTTCACGAGGTTCGGTCCCCACGACCTACGTCCCCGCTCCTCACCTCGAGGAGATATCCACTATCACAATCCGGTTTGGAAGCCGGAACTTCTACACACTCGGTTTACAAGTTCACCGAAAACTCTCACACTACACAATCACTTACAATCACACTTTACACACTAAGTGTTTGAATCTAGCCCGTGTCCTCCTCCTCAAGTGCTCGATTACAACCTCTCCCTAGGTTCGTCAATCAACGCCACTCCTCTTGGATTTGACCCCGTCTCTCTCCTCACACTTCTCTCGGTGTACAAGTGTATTACAAGTGATCTCACGAATAAAAGTCAAATATAGTGATTTGTCCTCAAATACAAGTGAGAACACAATGAAGCTCACACTCACTAAATCACACCCCACAACCCACAATATATAATATGAAAATATTAAGCTCAAAAGGTGTGTGTGACAATAGTGAATGAAACTCAATAACTGTAACTCAATAAATATAGCTAATCAAATGAAAGTGAAATAAAATAAGCTATAGGAATGAGTTTAGAAAGACTTCTCAATGACTCAAGAAGAGCTGAAGGAATGAAGATGAAATCCTCTTCTTGTTGTAGAAAAAACTCCTCTTGAAAACAGATTAACTAAACAGCTCTTAAACACCTCTTAAACGCGATTAATATCTTGTAAAACAATAAACTTAGATTTCTTGGATAAAAGAGGAGAAGAGCAGCAATGGGGTATATATAGCACCCCAATGCAACAGCTAAAAGATTGTAAAAAGACCAAAAAACCAATTTGAAAACTAGCCGTTAGGCTCAGTCTGGCAACACGTCGGTCGACCGGTGCGGTCGACCGATTAGTTCAAAAAACAAAAGAAACAGGGTTTTAAAGCTGGCGGTCGACCGACGTAAATTTCGGTCGACCGAAGGGAAATTTCGGGCGACCGACGAAAAATTCGGTCGATCGGAAAACTTTGGAAAACTTTTTTAGAAACAGACGTCTGTCGGTCGACCGTATCGGTCGACCGAATTCAGATATGTGAAAATTGACAGGTTTTAGGGGACTTTTGTAAATACGTTAAAAATATTAAATCATATCCAAAAATAGTGAAACTTTGGGGAAAGTTTATAAATCATGAAATAAACATGTTTGAAAAGAAATTTTTGGAAAAACATTTTTTCGTTTGCTAAAACTCCCTGTTTTTTGAAAACAGCTTAGAAAACCTGTAATTTTACGAAAGTGAAATTTGATTTAGTCATGTAAATATTCATATATATATTGTACATATATTATACGTATATAGTGAAACATGAAAGAGCTGTAAACAAAGGATAAAGATATTTTAACAACGTTTAATGAAAAAATCATCTATATGATAGAAACCGTTATAAATCGTGTTAAGTGTATGTATATTGAGCTTGAATATAATCATACAATATACGTAGGTAAACTAAACATATACCTAGGTAGAACCACACAAGAGAACTTGAATCTTTAACGCTTGATTGACTTGTGTTGAAATACCTGAAAAGAAACTATAAACACAAAAACACTAGAGAGTTTATTAGTAATGAATTGTTTGCTAAAGCATCATCAAAACTACAGGGTCAACAATCTCCCCCTTTTTGATGATGGCAAACAATTTGATATGAGCATAATAAACTGATAATTCCACATAGAGCCAAACATGGATAAAACATAAATAAATGACCATTTACATGATCTATCATGATCTGTATATAAACCAATAAATCAGATATCCACTATATGGATTTTTCTCCCCCTTTGACAACATCAAAAAGGAAGAGAAAAGAAAAGATAGGAGCAATGCTCCCCTTGTTTATGAGCATAGATAAAAATATAGACCAAAAGCTCCCCCTGTCAAATAGACTGAAAGACATATACATATAGACAGGAGCTAAATCAAAAAACTATCCATCAAAACTTATGCAAGCAACAAAACATGATTATTGTCTCAACCATGCATTGATCATAGAGTGATAAACTAGTATCAGCAATTACAAAACATCATTAAAGCATCGTACATGTGCATAAATATACTGATCTTAAACAAATACAAAGGATTCATGATAAGCAGCTTAATTTCTACACATCAAAACATGAATGCTGTTTCAACAAAGCATTGATTTATAAAGGAAATAAACAGAACAAAATAATCCACAAAATATCATATTAGCATTAAAAACAACATAGTTTGCATAAGCATAAATTTGTCCACACAATATCAAACCACACACATAAATCCATAGAGTTATTACACTCAAATAAAACAGAGTATTAAGTTTTACAAACCAACATAAACCATCAAAACAAAAATAAGCATCACAGAAAGGCACTCAATTCATCACCACCAACATCACTGTCACCGTCACCCTTGCCATCACCATCACTATCATGACCATCTGAAGATCCTGATGCATCAGCAGGGCCCTCCTCAGAATCAAACTCAGAACTAGAAGAGGGATCTGGAATCTTTAGAGACTGACGCTGATATGAAAGGATGATCCTAATATCACCCTGAATAGATGAGACATCCTTCTGAACGTTTGAGATCTGAGTCTCAAGACGATCCAGTCGATCACAAATATCAGAGGTGGAAGAGGATGAAGCTCTAGATTGGGAACGAGATAATGATGATGGAGTGGAGTCAAGGGCTATCTGCATCCTAGAAAGAGAGACCTTATCAAAGAAATCTCTTTTGGATTCAACTTTTGGTTCGTTTGTAAGGTCAACATTAAAGTGTTGGAAGATGTGGGTGAGAAACAAACCAAAGGGAAGAAACTTGGTATGCTTTGATGCCATATTATTGATAAAAACAGTTGCCCAATCCACTTTGATTTTTGCAAAAAATGGCATAGACAGCGTTAATTTTGTCAGAAGCAAAATGATCAAAGCTACCAGTTTTGGGAATTAAATTGTGAGCAACAATTCTGGCAATGAGTCTTGCATTGGGATTAAGAGAATTGTTGTTCATGGGGTAAGTGCAATCAGGTTTAAACAAGAGTGGATTAATATCAGGATTGCCAACATCAACAGACATGAGACTAACGTCACTTGTTGGGATACTTAGAATCTCAGCAAGCTCGTTAGCAGAAAAGTTTATAGCAATGTTTTTGACAGAGGAAGTGATGGTCAAACTACCATCGACTGAAGATGATGTGGACAGATTTGCATAAAACAGATAAACCAAAAAGGGGTAGTAGGGAACTTTGAGCTTCTCATCTAACAAACTATCTAACCCTACATTACGAAGGATAGATTCAGTGTTGTATATAGACAGCTCAGGGTATTTGATATATCTTGTAGGAATGATCTTCAATTTACATAGTTCCCTATATTTCCTAACAAGAGATTTGAAGAGCAAATAATCTTCATAATGTGAAGCTTTAGGAGTAGAGGAACTAGCTTCGGGTTTTGATCTCTTTTTAGGGGGCTTGGGAGGCATGATAGATAGGTTTTAGATTGGATGAGAGATATTAATCAAAAACTTGTAAGCAAAAACAACAAATCGTATACACCCAATTAACAAATTTGCCCTAAAAAGAGAAACCCTAAAGGATAAAGGACTCTGAAATCATAAGATAAAGAAGAGATTGAGTGAAGAGATTGATTACCCTCAAGAAACTGATGAGAGACGACCCAAGATGCCATCGGTTGAAACGAAAGGGGGCGACCGAAAACCTATTTTTCGTTTTCACGAAGGAAGAAAGGAGATGAAGGGTCGGGTGTTATGAGAGAGTAGATCAACAGCTAGGATTGAGTGAGGATTAGATCAAGGGTGAAGTTAAGTTCGGGTCCAAAGGGAATCCTCAAAACAAAAACCGAAACCCGTTAAAAAATCCAAACTGCTGCAGAAAAAACTCGTATCGGTCGACCGACTCGGTCGACCGAATCGATTACAGAAACATTTCGGTCGACCGGGTCGGTCGACCGGAAGAAGTTAATTAGCAGGAAAGGTTTTTAAAACAAATTTTGAGATATTTTTGATTATAATCTGTTTGAAAAATTGTTTTATATTAAACTAAATGTTTGATAAATATTTTAAATTATATAAAAATATATAATTAATTTATTTGATACAAAGAGTACAATTTTTCCATTAAAAGCTCAAAACTCAATTTTCTAAACTAAAACAAATTAAACAAAAATTATTTTATGGTGTACCAAATATTTTATAACAAATATATAAATGATTTTGTCTGAGAAAAAATATATAACTAGTTTATTTTACTAAAAGAGAATAATTTGTCACTAAAAATCAAGAATCAAATATTCAAAAACAAAGACAAGAACAAAAAAACTATATAAACACAAAAATGGTATAAAAATCACTTTGGTACCCAAATCATTTTGGTACCACTAGAACTTGGGACATGACCCCTATCATTTAAATCCAAGGTCCTAGAGTTATGAACCCTCTTAGGCGTATTTTGTGCACCGATACGGTCAAAGCAAAAATTGTAAACATGACCCATACGATTGCAATTTGTGCAATATAGAGGTTTGAATGGTTTGCGTTGACCAAAATGAAATGCACGTGGTTTGTTTGCAAAAATAAATTTTTCTTTGTAATTATTTTGCAAACGAGAGTTTCTTTTCAAATCGAAACAAAACATGGTCAAATGACCAAAACGACCATAATAATCACATTTGTACACATGAGCATATTTATGATTTGCACTATGTGTGTGTACATGTGTATGTGATGATGAAGCTTGATGGGATGCACAATCATGTATAGGCTTATCGATTTTTGGTGCATTATGACAAAATTTAGCTATATGGCCCTTAAGACCGCAAGAAGAACATTTTTGAATTTTGTCATACATGCGTGCATAGTGAATGGGTTTCTTGGAAGAATTAACATTCAACTTAGCACACAAGTCCATAAGCTTTTTGTTATTAGCAATACAAGAGCTAAGTGTTGAATCTAAGGTAGATATACATTCTTTCATAAGATTCAACTCATCATCATATATGCAAGCATTGCTACTAGAAGTGAGATAATCAAGATCTTTCATCATAGATTTAATCTTATCTACTTCTAACTTGGTATTTTGTTTCTCATGAAGCAACATATCATTTTCAATTTTTAATTTTTCATTGCATTCCTTAAGAACTATATTTTCATTTGCAATGAAATCAAACTTGTTTGCTAAGGTCTCATGAGAAGATCTTAAACTAACATACTTACTCTTTATATTGATATAGCTATCATGCAATTTTTCAAACTCAAGAGCAAGTTCATCAAAAGTAATGATATCATCGTTATCGAGTTCGCATACCTCACTAGGATTATCTCCTAGTGGAGTTGTACATGGGGATGAGACTTCTTTAGGATATAAAGCGCGATTTTCCAACGCTTGTTGAATAGCCTCAATATCCCCTTGATGTGCTTCAATGAATTTCCATAAAGAGTAAGCACTATCAAAAAGAGCAAACTTGTTAGAAAACGATGAGTGAAAAGCATCAATCAAATATTGTAACAAGAACTTGTTCATATTAAACAATCTCTTATCATTCTCACTCCATTTGGATTTTTCCGAAATGGGAGCAACATAGCCATTCTCAATAATTTCCCACAAATCAAATTGATTAGATTGAACGAAAAGTTTGAATCTAATACGCCATTGAGCATAGGGAAAAATATCCAAACGAGGAGCAATATCAATAGCATATCCTAAGCAAGATGAATCATTCATATCCATAATGATGAAATGCAATAGACACAATTAAAATTAGATTAGCACAAATACAATAACTTGGATCTTTACCTCAAGGCGGTTAGACCTTAAATCACTTGTTAATTAATTTTAATAGGCATTTAATCGGATTAGATTAGCATAAGACCCTAATCACCCCCCCTCTAGGGTCTAACAGATAGTTCTAGCATAAATCCAATAAAGAACATTGAATCCATGTTACATACAAGAGTCAGTTCATGCATGCATAAATATTAAGTCAATGAAATACTACAATCAAAATAGTGGTCACTATTCCTTCCCACTCCTCCTCTTCATCCAAGTTCTATTGTCTAAAATAATGTTTATGACATTGATCACAGTCTAAAAATAATAAAAAATTAGATCATTGTCATAGTCTACCAAAATTTTATTTATTGTCTAAAATATACATATGTTAGATCCCAACTCAAATTTTCAAAAATAATATGCATCTTAAGATATACTCTAATTATTGGCAAGCCAGAGAACTAAATGAATTAGCCAACATAATGTCTGGAATATTATGACCCCTTTTCATTTCACAAGGCCTGCAAATAAAATTGTCAAATAAAAAAACAATAGTCATACAAGTAAAATATAGGAGAGGAAAAAATAATCAAATCAAGACGCAAACTGGGCTGAAAAATTATTGTAGGCTATATAAAATATATAAAACACATCCAATAATCAATACAAGTTAGACCATTCATAAATATCAGGGTCCTTATCTAACCAATTATGCAACATCATTAATTTCACAGTTCAAAAAAGACAATTGAAATTTACATTAAAAAGTATATAAGAAAGAAAAAGGGGAGTGAAATGGCCTTCTAAACTGTCTTTAACTTCATGGGAACGTCAAGACACCCTCCTATGTAAAATTTCATAATAGGGTATCTCATATAAGTAAACCAAGCAAAATTCCCTTGCTTTCTCTTTACTAAAATGTCTAATGATGGAAGACAAATAATAAAGAAAAGCTTCTTAGCCATGTCATGCTCTGCACCGGATCTTAAATTTTCAATCGCTTTTCTTCCTGTGTTAATCTCAAGAATAACAGCCCAAAACTATATACATCTGATTTTAGAGTCAATAGTCCAATCATAGCATATTTAGGTGCACAAATATCCACAAGAACTGATTAGTCGAGTAGAATCATGAGTCTTATCACCAACAGGACCAAGCTTTGCCAATCAAAATCAGATAACTTTGGATGAAAGCCCCCTCCAAGCAAAATATCAGAGCATTTTAAATCAAGATATATAACCGGAAGGTTTGTTTTATCATGTAAACATTAATCCAATCATTTAACTACACCAGGAGCTATTTTCATTCTTGTATTCCAGTCAAGCTGCATTTTATCTAAACCGAGATCTGTAAGATGAATATAGTTATAGAGCAATTTACATCATATGAAGTCTAGACAAATGAATTTGATATGTTGGAGGATTATACTGTAATATACAATGGAGATGGTCTTTGAGATATCCTAGTGCGTGGATGTATTTATATACTAAGATTTTTTTATCATCATCTGCACAATAGTTAATTAGGTTAACAAGGCTCAGATATTAAAGTAGAATCAATATTAGCACTTATACCAAGAATTCTTTTTTTTTTCTTGCAAGCCAATGCGAGCTGCTTGATAGATACTATCTATAGGAAAGTAAAGCAAACAACACTGATATCCACAATCAGAAAAAACACATGTCAAGTCTATAGCTTGATGAAATTGTTTCAAAATTGAGAAGGACACATAAGAGCCTCCTTTTAAAACCATACATGTGAGAAAATACAATTAATTAAGAATATTACCTTACCATGCTTCTTCTCGTACCATCACAACTCTAGTGTTGATCTCCTTCAATATCTTCATGATGTTCTCCACCGCCTCCTTTAGTTATGCTATTTGAAGAGAAAGATAAAGTAAGAAGTGATACCCTTATTTGCGGAGAAAATGGAGACAAAGCAGTGACATGAGTTATTAGAGAACGTTTGATTTGGAGGTAAAGAGGAGGCAAAAGAATAATTGTATTATTTATTAGAGATGGTAAAAGATTAATTATACTAACCACTAATTGTCAATTTGAAGGAGCTTAAACAGTTGTACTTCAAGCATCCGAGCGAGAACAATTATCTAATTTTTTGAGGTTCTAGATGGGTTATAGATAGAATAGTTGAGGAAATTAATTATTAAGAGGACAAAAGTAAGGATTGTATTATTTCCCTTAAGTCCAACTATATTGTACATGACTAAATGATAATAATGCTTTATTTAGTCTTATAATAATTGTTAGTATGTATTAATTAAATGAGACTTTGAGTGCAATATAGTGATTTGGATGAATATTGGGGGATATATTAGGAAATCAAAAGTTTTGACAACCATATTCTCTTTTATAAGTAGTATAGATTAGTACGGTGCCTTCTATTATTAATAATTCCATACATTGGATTGTTTATGCATCTAACAAGCATGGCGACAAAAGTGAATGCAGATTTGTTCAGAAACTTATGTGGCAGTTGTCTGCAGCAGATATACTTATCAATGTTATTTTCTTATGTGAGCTGTTAGACCCTAGAGGGGGGGGGGGGGGCGATTAGGGTCTTATGCTAATCTAATCCGATTAAATGCCAATTAAAACTAATTAACAAATATATTCTTGCAAGATAGGTATACAAAGTGTTATGTGCAAGAATATGCAATATACACAAGGTGATATATCCTATATGAAAGAAATATATGCAAGGATATATAAACAATAAGATATATCCTAACAAAGAGATATAGACAATATATGTGCAAGGATATAAAATTAACACAAGGGTGAATTAATCATAAACTAGATAGAGGGAAAAAACAACAATGAGCAATTGACAAAGGCAATATGAATAATAAGCACGAATGTAAAAGTACGCCAATGCAATCACAAACAAAACGATATGTTTATGAGGTTCGGTCCCCATGACCTACGTCCCCGCTCCTCACCTCGAGGAGATCTCCACTATCACAACCGGGTTTTCTACGTTTACCCGAACAACGTTTACACCTCACAATACAATCACTATGCAATCACACCTCACACACTAAGTGTTGGTCCTAGCCCGTGTCCTCCTCCTCAAGTGCTCGGTTACAACCTCTCCCTAGGCACGTTAACCGATGCCACTCCTCTTGGATTCGACCCCGTCTCTCACCACACACTTCTCACTCGGTGTGCAAGTGTATTACAAGTGATCTCACAAAAAGCACAATATAAATCGAATGATTGTTCTCTAAACAAGGTGAGAACTCAATTAAGCACAACTCTTAGTCACAAACCCACAACCCCAAATTATACTATGAATGTAAATACACTAAGCTCAATAGGTTGTGTGTGAACAAAGAGTATCAATAAAACGATTAAACTAAACTCAATATAAATCTAGCTTATGGAAATTATAATCAAAATAATAAATTGCTAGATGAGTTTAGAAACACTTCTCTAAAGATGACAAGAGAGTAGGAGAAGAGTGAATGCTCAAACACCAAATGATGATCTCCACTTGCTCTTGTGAAATTATCTTCACAAACCAAACTCTTAAACACTCTTTTAAACAAACACAAAACACCCTTAAACTTGTTTAAACAATTCTCTTCATTAACTTGAAAAGACATCAGCAATGGGGTATATATACCCATTCAAGATCTTAACAAAAACCCAAGTAAAAAGACAGAAACAGCCCCAGCAAATCAGCTCAGGAAATAGCCGTTGGAAAAGCAACGGATCTATTGTCGGTCGACCGGAAATTCTGTCGGTCGACCGACGGACAGCCTGTCGCAAACTGTCGGGAAATCAAAACGAGCGGTCGACCGGTTCGGTCGACCGAAATCTGACACAGCTGAAAACCAGGTTTTAAAACATATTTTTTTTGACTTTTGGAAATTTGTTAAAAATAACAAATGAAGTCCAAAAATTATGAAACTTTGGGAAATGTATATAAACATGAAAACGAACATGTTACAAAAAGAATTTTCCAAATTGCATTTCCCATTTGTGAAAAATCATCATTTTGCAAAATGATTCAAAACACGAAAACTAAACATACATGTTTTTGACATTTGACATAAACCATGTTTTGAAACTTTGCACAATGATTATATAGACTTAATAAAGTATGTATATGATTATTGTTAAGTCCAAAAACTAAAAATACAATATTTTCACAAAATTGCATATTCTATGCAATAAATACCGAAACACAATAGTAAATATGAAATATATGATTTCATATTATAAACATGAAAACCAAAAACTATGTATGTATATATATATATATATATATATATAAAACTATATATATGCATAGAAACCAAAACTTATGTATATATATATAACTATATATATATACGAAGAAACCAATAAATGTGTGTGTATAGATATTGAGCTTAAGGTACTTAACACACATAATATAAATCCTAAACTACATTACCCAAGCAATCTTGATCTTCATTGTAGCTCAACTTGGTACACGTTGCGGATGAAGCTTGAACTTGATCTTTAACTTAAATTGTATGTTGCTTCACTCCACTATTCCGCCAACCTCCATTTGATATGATCGTTATGGCGCAATTCCATCCATCCTCCAACTACGTTGTTTGTCTATAATAAATAAGAAAACACAAATACTAGACAAATAACATTAGTGGTAAATTGTTTGTTAAACATTATCAAAACAAGAAGGCCAACAATCTCCCCCTTTTTGATGATGACAAACAATTTACAAAAAGGAATATATGCATGAAGGAAATGAACATATACAAGATAATATACATGCATATTAAATAAGGAATTATATACTCACAATATTTCTCCCCCTTTGACAACATCAAAAAGGGGACAAAAGGATTAAGAGAGCGAAAGCTCCCCCTATCAATAAGCATGGGTGAGTATAACTCATAGAAAGATATAGGGATTGCTCCCCCTATCAAAAAGCCATATAGAAAATATGCACTAAATGAAGATCATGGCAAACATGTGAGCAAGCATAAATGAAATGATATGCTAAACACCACTCACATATAAACAAGATATAATGAGGACACTTAATGATATGACATTATAAAGATAGTGTCTCATTATAAAAACCATATATAAGAATAGATTTATGAAATCAAAAGAAGAGGAACATGAGAATCATGCAAAAAGTTTTTAAATGAAAACAAATCCATCAAAAGAATTCATAAATCAAAGTTTGTATCCAAAGCGATGTTTGATCAATGAAGAACTTGATCAAACCACTCATAGAATACATTATAAACCACGAATAGATGATCCATAATCTCAAACACATAAATATCATCATATAAGTGAGGTATAATGAGTTCAAAGCAATCAATCAAAACAAAATCTTTGACAAAAGAATTTCAAGAGAGGCAACAATATATCAAGCTCTCAAGCTTGTTCTAACCCATATAATCATTCTAGCATCCGGTAAACATGATTTAGGAATTAACACCCAATAAATCCGGAGGGTTATATAAGTACAAACCTCTCATCAAAACGAAACTAATAATCATGAAAACAAAAGAATTTGATCAAAGAAAATTTGTTTTCATAAAAAGTTTCAAAACAAAATTTTCAAAACCAAGAAAAAGAAAGATGAAAACATTAAAATTCTTGGTTTAAAAAATCAAATTTGTTTTGGTACCCAAGAACTCTTGGTACCAAAAGATTTAGGGACATGACCCCTATCATTTAAGCTCAAAACCCTAGGGTTATGAACCCTCTTAGGCATATGTGGTGCACTAACACGGTCAAAGCAATAATCGCTCAAATGACCCTTCCGATTGCAATATGTGCAATGAAAAGGAAGCATTTGCTTATGTTGACCATTAAAAGGTGCACGGGACTCATTTGCAAAAATAGATTGTTATTTAAAATTATTTTGCAAATGGGAAACTCTCTTCAAATCAAAACAAAACTTGGTCAAATGACCAAATCTACCATAATGATCACACTTAAATTTTTGTGGTCTTTTAAAATCATTTGGCAAAAGTGAAGTCTTTTTCAAATCATAGCAAAATTTTGCCAAATGGCCAAAACGTCCACAAACATCACATTTGAACACATTAGCATGTTTATTATGTGCATGATAAGCATATGCATGTGTATGTGATGAAGAAGCCTTATGAGATGCACAAGAAGTATTGATATTACTATTTTTAGATTTTTGTGCATCATAGCAAAATTTAGCTAAATAGCCTTTGCGACCACAAATAGAGCACTTGTAAACTTTGCTATACAAGTGTGCATGGTGTGTAGGTGATTTTGTAACACTAGACTTAGCACACTTGTCCATAAGTTTCTTATTATTAACAATACATATTTTTAAGGTTGAATCTAAACAAGATATGCGGTTCTTAATATGATTCAACTCATCATTATGCATACAAGTATTGTTATTAGAAGTAGAACATATATAATTATCTATAAAAGATTCAGTATCATTTTGTATGTAAATATAGACTTGGTTGAGGACCTAGGGTTTTCACCATCCCTTCCACTTTCCGCCTCCAAGTCAGTATCCGAGAGCCCGTTAAGGTCCCGCGCTCACGAAAGCGTGGCTCCAAACATGTGACTCTTGATAACGCCATCAAGGTAACAAGTCCTCAGAAGAAAACGTATTTGTCTGACGACGACTTTATACCTGAGAAGTCGTGCCAACCCGCGGTAGATTGCTCCGATCATCAGACTGACGAGTTGTACTATCGGGCTGGGGGTACGAACAGATCTCGAAAGAGAGGTACCTAAAAAATGGGCTCTTACTGTCCGTGCACCAACATTATTAGGGCAGTATTATCAGCGTGTAGCTGCCCTAAGACCGCTCAGCAAAGGGTCTCGGTATTTGAGAGGATCTCCAATGGAACGACTAAGTCTAAGCCAAAACGTTTTCATAAGAAATGATCAGTCGTTCAAGGTGACGAATTTTTGAAAGTTACGATAAATATGGTGGATAAGGGAAAGTCGGCTCGACCTTCTAGCTCTAATCCTCTTGTATCGCATCATCTGACTCGGCTACGTGCAGGGACCACTAGACGCAGGGATTATCAGAGAATACAGAGGGGATTATCCTCGGATGATGAAGCATCAAATGCTAACTCTGCAGTCGCTTCTGACAAAACAGTATCCAGCCCAGGACAATCCCACGAGGTGTTTATGATTAACACCGAGGAAGTTGACAAAATGATTGAGGATGCTCTAGCCAAGCAGAAGCAAGCATTTAAGTTCGAAATAGAAATGGCTATGCTACAGATAAGTGAAGAGCATGACCAACAGATCCGAGCCTTATCGAATCAGCTAGGTGAATCCAGTCATCGCAATAATGTTAGCCAAGCAGCTAGAAATTCAGACGTGGATGAATACATCAATGCTGATGACCCTTCCATTGACCAAAATGCTGGGGGTGGCCCCACTGAGAATAACGACGCTGGGGTGGTCCCACCAATGATGATAACATTAGGGATGACCCCGTTGCTCCTCCTCGGAATCGACCAAGGAAAGATACGAGCGAGGATGAAAATATGAAGGATCTCGAGAGCAAAATCAACGCTCTGATGTCTGCTCGAGAAGTAAAAAGGACCGCTATTCCATGTCCCTATCCAAGAGAGTAGGATTCAATAGCATACCCGGTGAAGTTCAACCTGATTAACTTCATGCCGTTTGACGGGAAGGGTTCGCCCACTCAACATCTGATCTACTTTAAGTCTCACTTGGGTATGATCTCTGGCAATAAAGCCTTGATGGTTCGGTCATTCGTTAGCACCCTTCGCGGGCCCATCTTTGATTGGTACCGCCGTCTCAAGTCTGGAAGCATCAATAGCTGGGACGACCTAGAGAACCTGTTTCTCGCTCACTTCTTTGATGATGATGCCGAGGTGTCAATCAGGACACTCTTCGATGAGAAGTAAGAAGATGACGAGATGGTCGATGACTTCATCAAACGCTTCCGGAATAAGACGATGAACTACCGAGATCCGATCACAGAGGACTTCATCCTCCAAACCTGCCACAACAACCTCTCTTCGGACGTGCTGGAAGTTATGGGGGTAGCATCCTCCAATACCTGGAAAGAGTTTAAGGTGCGTGGAGAGCAGGCCGAATGCTTTCTCAGAAGGAAGCAAGCTGAGAGAAGCCAACCGATGACTAATCCTCCGAACTCAAGCTTCGTCTCTCGGGGTAAGAGGAAGGCACCCATAGTAGTTGTTGATGTTAATCAGACGTCGCAACAACAATCCCGAAGACAGCAAAAGACTTCGGATCCGGAACTCCAAAAAGAGTACTCTTTCAAGGATGAAGACGTTCCAGCCATTTTTGAATCTCTCCTTAAAAATAACAAGATCAAGCTACCACCTATCACAGATCAGGAGGAAGCTGATAATACTACGGATCCGAAGTATTGTGCGTACCACAGAAGGATCCTTCATCCTACCAATGCTTGCTTCGCTCTCAAGAATAGCATCCAAACCTTGGTTGAAGCCAGCATCATAATGCTTAATTAAGTCGAATGAACACTCCGAAAAGTATACAAGTATAAACTGCTTCTCAATACTCCAACATGTATATGAGTCTAAACTGTTTCCTTTCTTTCACGGGAAGTTCCTGGAGAGTGTCATGCCTGGTACTCTTAAGGATAACTCGGTCATCCAACTAAGTACAATATTAGACCCAGTTTCGTGAAGGAAGCTGGGGGTGAATGATTTATGTAATGGGAAGTTCCCGGCAGAATAATAAATATAATTTTCTTAGGAATAACCCGATTATTACAAACAAAGTGATAAACACTAAACTCCCACTATGATTTTCGAATACTCTTTTGCTGAGATGAGATTCGATCACTTTGTTGGATCAATTTTCCCTTACAAAACTCTCATTGGTGTTGATGACTCATAATTTTTCACCACAAAATCCCCCACCGATCAGACAAATTGACGGTGGAACCACCAAAATTCCTTTCGGTTAAATCCACTCAAACTTCTGATGCGTCTGTGCACTC
Source organism: Asparagus kiusianus (assembly GCA_022839385.1). NCBI lineage: Eukaryota > Viridiplantae > Streptophyta > Magnoliopsida > Asparagales > Asparagaceae > Asparagus > Asparagus kiusianus. The sequence goes on along the minus strand of BQKN01058875.1, from coordinate 22,790 downwards.
AACATTCCTATTATTAAATTCTAGACATAGTACTTGGAATTTCAACATCTTGATCATTGATGACTGTCAAGCCCCTTCGTGTTAAGTATTTGTCACTTAACACCAGGAACCTATTTGAGTGATTTGTACGAGTCAACACTCCCACTATGATTTGTACTTCCACTCCCACTGCTTATCTGGTCAAACCTTCCTACAGTTAGGACCACAATCAAAATCCCCTCTCGATTCCTTCAATGAACGAGAGGTCCACAAATCGAGTGATCAAACCTATAAAAGTTAGGGTCATCTCACACTCCCACTCTCACTTGGTCAAACATTCCTACAGTTAGGACCACGGTTAAAATCCCCTCTCGATTCCTTCAATGAACGAGAGGTCCACTTTCAAATCGAGTGATCAAACCTTTCTACAGTTAGGATCACCTTAAACTCCCACTTAATCAAACATTCCTACAGTAAGGACCAAAACCACAATTCACTCTCGATAAATGAGAAATCTATATTTAGTTCGGTAGTCAAACCTTCTGACAGTTAGGGTTATCCGAATCATTTTGATTTTCGGAGTGGAGATCCCACTCTTAGTTTCACCTTTCCGGATTCTTGAAGTGAAGATCCTACTTTGAGTTTTCTTTTATAACTGGAGATAGAATATAAAATTCTTCCTCTTCAGCTTTGGGAGATAGAATATAAAATTCTTCCTCTCCCGCATCGGATTCGTCTTTGCCCCAAGAGAAGACACTACTTTTTCAACTCCCAAAATCCGTGCCTCACACGCACGGGGAATTTTATCCTGAATTCTGAGCAGGGATAAGTTAACACCTAACACGTATTGCCGGTTTAGTCTTTCACCGATTAAAGAAGACACCAGAGTCTAAGTCTAAGGAATTTTATCCCGAAGCCTAAGTAGGGATGAGTCAACGCTTAACCCGCGTTGCTGGGTGGTTCGTTCCCGTAAAAATGACCGAGTCTACGTATTCAGTATCGTAGCAATAAAAATCCATGTCTTTTATGCATGGGGAATTTTATCCCGAATCCTGAGCAGGGATAAGTCAATGTCTAACACGCGTTACCGGTTAGTTTTTAACCGTAAAAAGAATAAAAGCCCACATATTCGACATTATGGTAGGTTGTTATTCATAACGCCAAAATTCGTGCTTCACACGCACGGGGAATTTTATCTCGAATCCTGAGCAGGGATAAGTCAACACCTAACACGTGTTGCCGGTTTAGTCTTTCACCTATTGAAGAAGACACCGGAGTCTAAATCTGGGGAATTTTATCCCGAAGCCTAAGTAGGGATAAGTCAGCGTCTAACACGCATTGTCGGGTAGTCTATTCCCATGAGAAGGACAAAGTCTACGTATTCAATATCGTAGCACTAAAAGAGTTAACTCCCTTAGCACAACGTCACATGCGGAATGGACTTAAACAATTCACATGCTAGCCCGACTCAAACGGTAGTCGGTAAAGGCTCATCAAACCCGTTGATGACTGAGAGTTTGCTAAAAATCCTATATATACGAAAGCCACTGATGCACCAGCCTCATTAGTTGGTCTCGTGACTTGGGCATCCAATAACTTTGGGATAAGATCCATACATGCAAATGAATCAACTTTAATAGTTGGTCCTACAGCCCAATATTTGGGACCGCCACGCTCCAATACCTTAAGAGCTTAAACTGTGTAGACTCTAGCTAAATTGTGTTAACACCGATCAACGCGTTGCAACTAAAATCAACACCGGACAACGCGTTACAGTAAATGTCGATGCCGGTCAACACATTGATAATTTCACCAAAATAAGGCAAAGGATAATTCTAGGGAGTTCAATCGCATTCGGATATGAATTTCTGACAAAGATGATCAGTTCAAAGTCAACTCAATGACATGAGCTAGATTCAGAAACTTACGCATCAACTTCAGTTTAAGATTTTGACAACAGTCAGACGATAAACGCAGCACCGAAAGAACTTTATCTATTCGACAAAACACCGAATAGACTGAAGGCTGAAGAAGTTAAGAATTGAAACAGTTCACAGGTCCCTCTATGAGATTGAGGAAATGTCTTATCTTATCCAAAGCATCCCAGACTCCTCTATAAAAGAATGAGTCTGGAATACTTTGGAGGGGGTATCTGTAGGCGTATAAAAATGCCTATAGGTTCCTACACACAGCTCGAGAAGAAATGCAGACGATAAGCGTTATCATTCAAGTTAAGAAATGATTATCCGGCCCCATGGAAGCTAATGAATATACAAAGTGATTCATTGGAGTGTACAAGTCAACGGAATGACGAAATGCACAATACAAGTCTGGAGAAGTCAGAAAGTGTCAAAGACCTCAAAGTGGCCCGCGTAAAGAATTGATATTTTCAACATGATTCAATTTGAATCTGGGAAAATTTAAAAGACAAAAGTTAAAAGTCTCTTCGTCAGCTTTCTAACGCATCTTAAATCACCTCATTCCGAGGTCGGATGAGTGAGTTAAGGCTGCTATGGATCCGTGCTACAGTAACCACGGGACGGATCCACGCTACAGTAACCGCGGGACGGATTCGTGCTACAGTAACCACGGGCAGATCCGCACTACAGTAACCACAGGACGGGTCCGCGCTACAGTAATCGTGGGATGGATCTGTGTTACAGTAACCGCGGGACGGATCCGTGCTACAGTAACCGAGGGATGGATCCGTCCGACCCGCGCCGACGCGAGACGGATCCGTCCGACCCGCGTCCACGCGGGATGAATCCGTCCGACTCGCGCCGACGTGGGACGGATCCGTCCGTCACACAGGTTTGACCCGAAAATACATTTTTGACGGTTTTGAGTGGTTTCTCGGAATTTATCTGTTCCAGGGGTTCCCAACTGACTTGATATCATCCACAAGCATGGTTAGGCCGTTATTAACTGAAGATAAGGCCAAATCACTCATTCTTATCCGAAAACCCCCCAACCGAAGCCTATAAATATAGGCCTAAGGGTTTATTTCACAGGGAGAGATAAAGAGGGTGAAATGCTGCCGAATTGGAGAGTGGAGCATGAATTTCAGAGGGCAAGTTAGATCCTGGCGAACTTCAGCATAAAGAGGAAGGCTTTCAAAGGATCTGATCCCGTATTCCCCCGTCCGTCCATTCCTTAAGATTAGGCTTGGTCTTAATCTCGAGAAGAGCTACTGATTTCGCTTGGTCGATTTCAGCGCTTTAAGCGAATACTTCCTTAGTGAAGTAGGAGCTCTGTTAATTTTTCGACAACCGGATCTGATCTGTAGGCGGTCCATGGATATCGATGTCCCCGACACAGACAAAGATCCCACGCAAGCAGCAGAAGATAAACGTCTTGTTTTCGTCAAAAGTTGCTTTCATCGTAGATTCCATTAATCTTCGGTCGATTACAAAAAGTTACAATGAAAAATAAGTAAAATTACAACTCCTGAGAAAATAAACGCAGGATCGTTGTTTGGATCACTGCTTTTGTGGGTTCTTTGCCTGTGCCGGGAGCGCTTTAGCTCGTGAACCACCGAATCACAGATCGTGAAGAGGGGGGCTTATGATTCTGACCTCGTTTATCGGAGTGAGAATTTGAAACGATATCTTATCGAAGTAAGATAGTCGTTCTTCTTGAACTCAAGTCAAAGCTCGAATATCAAGGAATTGCTCCAAGAACTAAAATCTCTGCTCTCTCTGCTCTGGAATGCTCTAACAAATGCTCCATCCTCGTCAGAAGTGACCCTAGGGGGGTATTTATAGCCTCCGGGGTCTGTAACTGCAAAAACTCAATAACCGAAGAAATTAGTACGGCGAGACAGTGTTTACTGTCTCGGAAAACAACATTTTTTCCTTGTAACTGCTTTCCCACGTTTCAAACTCCATTATTTTGGCAGTTATTCACGTGATTTTCGCTCACGATGTTTTCCACGTCCCTTGGCAGTTAATGGACACGTGTGTGGCGGTTATCGAGGTGGTTTTCTGACCAATTCAACATTGTCTTGCTGACGAGACAGCAAAGCCTGTCTCGCTGGCGAGACAGTTCATACTTATCTTGATTTTCTCAAAACAGTATGAGATCAACTCTTGTGATTTCTTTGAGTGATCTTATCTATGTTTGGAATACCTATTAGCATTTTTTGACGCCTACAGATACCCCCTCCAAAGTATTCCAGACGTATTCTTTTATAGAAGAGTCTGGGATACTTTGGATAAGATAGGTTTTACTTACGATTCCTTCAATGCTTGGTTGAGTAGATCGTGTAGCAGGACTTGTAAATGGCTTCAACCCTTGATCTCTTCTTCTTTTAGTCTATTCAGTTCTTTGTAGAATAGCTAATGTTCTCCCGGTGTCGCGTTTATCGCTTGACCGTTGTCGAGATCTTGAATCGAAGCTGGTATTTGTTCTTGTGGGTTCAGCTTTTGTCACTGAATTGATGCATCCGCTGAGAGTTCATCAGGTTATCCTTAAGAATATTCAGATTAATATTCTCCAGGAACTTCCTGTTGAGGGTAGGGAAACAGTTTAGACTCGTGTATCCATTAGAGTGTTCATGCGTACCACATTTGGTTGTTTGACTAAGAGAAAGTCCGCTGTTTCAAACTACGAGACAGTATTTGCTGTCTCGTAGCGCGAGACAGTGTTTGTTGTCTCGCTTAGCGAGACAGAGTTTACTGTCTCGCTCAGCGAGACAGAGTTTGCTGTCTCGCTCAGCGAGACAGCGAGTATAAAAGGCGGACTTAGGGTTTTCTGGGGCTTTTTCACGTCGATCTGGGCGATTTTCTGCGATTTTTTCGACGATTCTTTTGCCAGTTTTCGATCTTTCCTTGTTCTCTTCATTCCTGATTCGTGTAGTACTTTGTTTGGGGGAGATTTAACTCAGGTTTGTGAAGTTTTGTTCGCCTCTTTCTCCAAAACTTTGATTTTCTTCAACTTTGACATTGCATGCACTGTTTCGACCATACCTTGTGATATTTTGGTCGATTTCTTGCTAAAAATCCTAACTTTCTCATTGGTTTTCACTGTAGATCACATACTCGTCATGTCGCCACGTAGAGCTCGAATTCCCCGAGGCCGTCAGACTGTTCAGTCTCCTGAGGGGGCCGCTCCCATTGCCGCTTCACATGGGGGTATGCTTCTCATCCCTTCATCGATTTACATATAGTATTTCGTCAATTTCATATGCACATTATTGTATTTGTATGCAGATCCTCGTTTGTATCCTTTGAGATACATTCGAGAAGAGCCGGCATCCTCCTTTGAGGGGATCGACGCTTAAAAGTGTTTGTTTTGCTTGGACAAAACACACTTCATAGTACACAGGGGCGATTTCATATCATCCCACATGTGTTGAAAGGTTTTGGTATGCCGTTATAATGCCCGTGCATAGTAGCGCATATCTCCTTTATACATGTGGTAGATGAGAAATCGTCACACCTGTTATGAAATAGCGACTATATCTTATAGAATAAGGTATATCGCTTCCTCTATAATTTTAGGACTATTATTACACAATTTATGTGTATTTTTTTTATCAGTCCATTTTCCTTCCACGATCTTCACCGTTGATGAGGTTACGGGTCAGAGCAGCGCCACTCATTCTTATTATGAGGGGCTCCCATTAATTGAATCCTCTCCCCAGTTCAAATCTGACTATAGTGAAGAGGCTAGAGAGTTGATCCGGCGGGGTAGTTGTCGTGTTCTACGATGGTTAATCACGGATACACCCTTGATTTCAGAACAAGACCCGAATCAATGTATAAGGAAGCCGGATTTTTTATTTGGAGACTCCATAAAGGATTCGGAGATTGCATTCTGCAAGCCTGCACAGTGGTTGCATGAGAGCGGCTCGTTATTTCTATATTTGCCTTGGATTCCTCGAGAACACTCCCTCTTACAGTTCAGGAATTTATCCGTTAACCGTGAAATGTTCTGGAGATTAACTGAAAATCACGAACGCATACACTGTTGCGCTGTTTGACGAGAGTTATAATTTCTTTTCCATTGTATAAGTCGATCTTATAAAAAGATCTACTTTTTTTGTTTGTTTGAGTTTATTATAACGATTGAAGTTGTAATAGATTCGAAGCAATAAAATCATCAACTTTCGCCCCAAACTAACATGGGGACCTAATGTCAATTTCAACAATATGAAGGGCTAATTTTAAAATAACTTAAGAACTAGAGGACTTGATAAACTCTGTACAATGTCTGCTAGACAAAAGTTATGATTTTAGACTTTGTAAAGTCTGAGAAGAATCTTGTTGACCCTTTGACTAAGGATTTATCTAGGAGTGTGGTTCTGAATTCATCGAGGGAGATAGGGTTAAGCCCATAAGTGAGGTCACTGACAGTGGTTAGCCAACCTTTATTTAGAAACTTAGTCCAAATGTAGATTCAATGTGGTAGAAACAAGCTGGACTAGTGATACTCGTGTGGAGCATCGATTTAGATATATTTATATATCATTATGGTAGCATCTGCTACTTACCCATCTCTATGGTGACGATGCTCTTATGATATAGCTGGTTAGGTCGAGTTTTATTTTTAACAAGTCCAACGCGTGTATTGCGGAGGGTATGGAATCTAGCTATAGTACCATTGGAGGACTTACCTACGTGAGAGGAACCGTGATGG
>BQKN01058875.1:4724-16072 GCA_022839385.1 Asparagus kiusianus | reverse complement strand
TTCATGAGTCGGTTTATTGTGAGCATGACCTTTAACGCTCAACATGTTTTACTCAATAGATGAAGACGTATTTTGTGTGTTTTCGTCAATACCTGGTTAAAGGGCCTAATTCAAGGCCTAGTCCATTATGTCCCTCAGGTGGTGATGAACTCACTAAGAAAATGTTCAAAGCCGAAAGCTATCTCTCCCGAATTTACGGTGCGAAAGGTTGCCCAACCTATATTTATTTGTGATTTATTGATTTATTTATTAATTTTGAATTTTCAGTCAATATTGCTTTTTTTGGGGGAGTGTTGGATATTTTTTTGTAGAAAAGGCAATTTTGCCTTTGTGTATAGTCCTACATTGGAAAATAAAATGAATAGTTGGTGGTTTATAATGGTTTTCCTCTTATCAGGAATTTGAATAGTGTTTTGGGTTCTGTATTGTTTGGGCTTTGCATATCAAGCGCGCACGCCACGCCTCGCGCGCCGCACCGCACGCGCATGTTTTTTGTTTTTTTGGCTTTATTTTGCACGTTTTTCACATGTGTAACGCCTGCAGGTTTATTTCGTAACAGTCGATATTATGGAGAACGTTACCGAATTTATTGAGGGGTTTGTAATGGCTGTCTAAAAGCCTATATATACAGCCTTTCACTTATTCGGAATATAGAGCAATTCTCTTATTTCTCTTCTCTCATATGCATATTATTTTCTTCTATATTTTTTGTTTTACTTTTTGGGTAACTTTCTTTATCTGAGCAGAAGCTCTGTTCTCTCGACCGCGTACAAAGGTTAGCCGCTTTCAGGGGTTTTTACCATTAGGGGAGAGAAGATCATCTGCCCAGGACGATAGGTGGGTCCTTAATCTTCTAGGACAGTGATTACACGACTGCTTCTGTTCATGCCAGATTTTATTATTTTATTTTATTCAGATTTATCTGCATGCTATAATCTTATTTGATATTTTTTCCAACATAATTCAAACTTCAAAATAAAATTAAACATAAAGTAGTAAAAAGTGTGACACTACAAACATGTTAGTAAATGTAGGTGATTTTAATTAAAAATAAATAAATAAAAATAAAGCTCATATATGTAAATTTAGATAAAAGTTAATACGGTTTTGATGTAAAACTCTTTTCGAAAAGTAGAAATATATACGTGGAATCTCGTAGCAAATCGTTGGAATGGAACGCTAGTCCGTGGACCGTGGAGCATAAAAGAAAGTTAAAGGCCCTCCCTTTCCTTTGGGGCCCAAAAGTTAAAGCTCGAAAGGAGGCTGTTTCGTGTTCTAAACTCAACACCAGATCAAATCCCCAAAACCAAAACGAAGGAGCCAAGCGACGGACCCAAAAAAGAGACCCAAGGACCCGCTCCAGAAATCGTCAAAGTCGTCCGCCGAGTTGCAGAACAATCTAGATCTCAATCTCCACCGTCCAACACCACATCTCCCCATCCAACGGTCCACATCTCACCCCAGAGCTCAGCAGCTTCTAGATCCTTCGTGACTCCTCTAAAATCCTTCTCCCCCTTCTCGCCTCTCCCCCTCTTAAATTCCCGTCTCCGGAGAGCGCGAGGTCCCAAATTCAGGTAAAATTTCTAGGGTTTGCTCCATCGAATCTCTCGCAAATTAGGGTTCCGATCTTGATCGAAGATGTTCGGGAGGGCGCCGAAGAAGAGCGACAACACGAAGTACTACGAGATCCTCGGGGTCTCGAAGAACGCGTCGCAGGACGATCTGAAGAAGGCTTATAGGAAGGCTGCGATCAAGAATCATCCTGACAAGGGAGGCGATCCTGAGAAGGTGATTGTTGATCTCTGATCTTCATTGATGGTTGGCGTTTTGAATTTTTTTTTTTTGGGTTTAGATCTGCTCTGATTTGATGGAAATTATGTTTTTTTTTTCATGGAGTTGGGATTGATTAGTAACGACTTGATATATTGGATTAGAATTATCCAAGAACGCATCTCTTCTTTCTTCTAGCGTGCGAGGAGGTATCTTTTTATTCGGACGTGATAAAATGTCGTCAGTTCATAGCTTTAGCTGGTTCCTAATATTATTTATAGGGATATACAAGCCACCTAATTCATACTGAAATTTAAAAAGAAATATGAAGACCCCCTTTTGTCACTCTTGTGTATTGTCACTCTTGTGTATTGTGATCCATGTTTATTCACCCCCATGAAGAAAGTATCAAACTTCCAAGGAGATCACCTAATTCATACTGAAATTTAAAAAGAAATATGAAGACCCCCTTTTGTCACTCTTGTGTATTGTGATCCATGTTTATTCACCCCCATGAAGAAAGTATCAAACTTCTAAGGAGATCACGGTGAATAATATTGTCCGCAGCTCTTTATTAATGCACGTTGGGGCTGTGACTCAAATTTTAGATATGAACGCAGATAATTTGTCGTCGTTGATATATGTTTAGGTGCCCTTATCGCCTGTTGACAAGTTGGAAATCCATCTGAAAAAGCGCATGGAAACTTGACAAGTTTTGAGACTCAAATGTAACATGCGTTTTTGCTGGATTATTCGTGTGCTTGCGTGTTGGATTCTTATAACGAAACCTTTTTAAAGACCTTCGCACAAAGCCTAGAAAGATAAGTTAGGAAAGCCAACTTAATTTTCAACTTGTGAGGAGAGAGTAAGTAAATAATTAAAAAACATGTTCTTGGACCCTTAAAAAGGAAAAACACCTTTAAAAATAACTGAGTTCCCAAACATGCTCTTTAAGTCCTAATGGTCTATGTTGTGTTACTTATTAGCTTCAAATTTTAGTGCGACAATTTATGGAAAATTATGATTGATTATGTAATATTGAAAGGTATAAAATGCTTCTTTGACGTTCCTCGTTCTTCATGTGATGGTACAATCTTCCCATTTGCTGTTTTTTATGGATTTTGCGCAATAACATTCTTTAATGCACTGGGCCAAAAAATTCTGCACTAATGATGTGTCAGAATGAGAAATTTGTGACCAAGCCTCTTCTTTCTTTAGAATTTATTGGCTTTTGATGCATGTACTTTAAGCTGAGTCCCTTCTTCTGAGAGTCCTTCCGTTAATGCCATAGTTTGCAAGCCCTTAGATAGTGGTTTTGGCACTATACTTTTGTTCTGTTTGGTTTATATTGCATAATTCTGTTTCTGGTGTATCTTGTTCTTCATGTTGTAGTTATGTGGCTGTGTTGATTAGGTCATTCATTGTACTTTTCCTTTCAAGATTATTTCAGTTTGTTTGGATATCTTAAGTTTGTGAATCATACCTTGTTTCAGTTTAAGGAGCTGGCTCAGGCATACGAGGTATTGAGTGACCCTGAAAAGCGTGAGATATATGATCAATATGGCGAGGATGCCCTCAAGGAAGGAATGGGTGGTGGTGGTGGCCATGACCCATTTGACATCTTCCAGTCCTTCTTTGGTGGAAGTCCCTTTGGAGGTGAGGAGGCTTAGGTTCCTCCTGGTTTTGTTTCTCTTGTTCTTTTCATCTTTTTCTGTTCTTGATTCTTTTTTATGATCAGGAGGTGGCAGCAGCCGGGGCCGCAGGCAGAGGAGAGGAGAGGATGTCATCCATCCTTTGAAAGTTTCTCTCGAAGACCTTTACAATGGAACCTCAAAGAAGCTCTCCCTCTCTAGAAATGTTATCTGCTCAAAATGCAAGGGGTAAGATTTTTTTTCCTCACGTTGCGACTGTCCTCAATGATTTAATCGGCAGTTCTCAGCGGTTTAACATCTTTGTTTCTTTATTTGCAGGAAGGGATCCAAATCTGGCGCTTCAATGAAATGTCCAGGTTGCCAAGGTTCTGGCATGAAGGTATCCATTCGTCAGTTGGGTCCTGGCATGATCCAGCAGATGCAGCATCCTTGCAATGAATGTAAAGGAACCGGGGAGACGATTAATGACAGGGACAGGTGCCCACAGTGCAAAGGGGAAAAGGTTGTGCAGGAGAAGAAAGTGTTGGAGGTGGTTGTGGAGAAAGGGATGCAGAATGGTCAGAAGATCACTTTCCCTGGAGAAGCAGATGAAGCGGTAATTTTCATTGTTCCCTGTGATATTATTAGCCTGTGTATCTGTGTTATTCCTGGGGTGCTGACTTACAGTTTTCATGGCTGCAGCCTGATTGCGTCACAGGTGACATTGTGTTTGTCCTCCAGCAGAAAGAGCATCCCAAGTTCAAGAGAAAGGGCGACGATCTCTTCTATGAGCATACTCTCTCTTTGACTGAGGCTCTCTGTGGCTTCCAGTTTGTGCTGACACATCTTGATAACCGGCAGCTGCTCATTAAGTCTAATCCTGGCGAGGTCGTCAAGCCAGGTGAGCATCTGAGCACAACAACCGTATACTTTTCCTTTTAAGATTTTAGATGGGTAAATTTTGAAGGGTTTTGCACGAAACCCTCATGAATATGAATCATAGAAAGTCTGTTTGCATGTTCGAACGTATAGTAAAAACCCCGCTGGACTGACCCTAAACGAGAAGGGTGAACTGACCCTAAACGAGAAGGGTGAAAGGTCGGAGAAGTCTAAACCATTTTGCCTGATAAGGATAATCTAGAAAACATACTTAGTAGATGAGGGTATCATCAGGTGACGAGCAACTGTCATCTGTCGTAGTAGCACATCAAACGAGTTGCCCTTTTATGATCTTATGCTGGGTAGACTTCAGGGGGTTTGTGCATAAGACCCTTATGAATATAAATCGTAGAACGTCTCAGGACTTTCGCCAAATAGAGTAGAACTCTTGAGTGAGAACTATTTACTCCAACAGGTTTTTATTTTTATTTTTAATTTAATTTTTATAACATAATCTTACCAAGAACGGCTAATATATGAGTTAATAGATAATGGTATCGTGTGATAACTGGAAGTGGTAACTTTCGTCAGTCATTATTTCTCAGACGAGCTCTTTAAGGTATTTTTTCTGTGATTCATAGTTATGTGGTTCAAAGCGTTTTCTGCAAATACCTGTCAAGTTCAGTAATGTATTGAGATACCCTTTCCCCATTGTGGCTTTCAGATCAATTCAAGGCCATCAATGACGAAGGAATGCCAATGTACCAGAGGCCATTCATGAGAGGAAAACTCTACCTCCACTTCACCGTTGACTTCCCAGATTTCCTCTCTCCTGAGCAGTGCAAGGTGATCGAGACCGTGCTTCCTCCAAGGACTTCATCTCAGCTCACCGACATGGAGCTTGATGAATGCGAGGAGACGACGATGCATGATGTCAACATAGAGGAGGAGATGAGGAGGAAGCAGGCGCAAGCTCAGGAGGCCTACGATGAGGATGAAGATACGCATGGCGGTGCTCAGAGGGTGCAGTGCGCTCAGCAGTAGAAACACCGTGATAATTGTAGTGCTAGACTTGTGTGTTGGGGGCTGATGTTAGGTGCTGCATCGTGACCTTATACGGACCGCATACTATTTGTTTTCCTAATGATAAATGATCTTTTAGTTTGATGCCTGTGTTCTTTCTTCATATACGCCCGTGACCTCGTATGGACCTGGGACTGGTTTTTTTTTTTTTTTTTGCCCTCCTTAGTGGTCTTCGTATCGACACCTGTGTTCTTTCTTAATAATGCTCTAGTTACAGGGCGAGATGAAAGGGCGACGGTTATTTATGTGGGTTTCTTGATGCTTAATTTGATGTTATTGTGGTAATTTGCCCGTGATGCATAATGCTAACTATGTCGTCGTCTTTTAAATTATTCTCGTACGGATACACGTCTCCATAGAATGACTCTTGATGACTCATTGAACTGGAAAAGCCAAATAAAAGAAAATAAAAAGTTAAAAAGAAAAGAGTTCTCTCGTGCAGGATGGAAGCAAATTTTAGACTTTATGTCGTACGTAATCTCTCGTCTCTTATAAAATCGGACGCGAAAACGGTCAGACGAAATAGATTTAGCTTCAACTCGAGCTCTAATAGATTTTCCAACCACATTAGGTGTTCTTTAGAGCATTTCCAACAGCTTTTTTAAAATTTTTTCCAAAATGAGGAAGCAAAAATTATATTCTTCAAATTACATTTTGAGAGAAATTCTTTGTCCTCGTCAGTCTCCCTTGCCATCCCTCTGCATCACCTTTAAACTTCACTCACCCAAAAAATACGTTTTGAGTATAAAATTCACATCTTTTGTTATAGTTACGAGCTTTGTACGCGTTGCATCCCCAGAGATTGTTATCATCTTTAGACGTAGCTGCATAAAAAAAAAAAAAAAAAAAACAGGCCAATATGAGAAAATAGCTCATCCGCATTTGCTTTCATGCTACCAGAGATACGGAGGCCGCCATTATGTGGTGATCGTTTGAGCATTAGTCTCGTTGGTAGTTCTTGAGCTTGATGACACGCGCTCTGATATTCTCTTACTTTTTGAACGTTGCGGTCAACTAGTAATGAGCAGCTAAATAATGCAATTATGTTATGTTAGATGGAGGCTACCAATCATTGTTTTTCGGGGTTATTAGTTAGGTGGGAAGGCATGCATATTGGCTTGTGTTGACCACAGTTTATGAATTAATAAATTTTGAAATACTAGGGTGTGTTTGACAACTTCTTAAAATTAGTTTTAGCGGGTATAATTTTAATCCAAAAGCTAGTTTTAGTTTGGAATATCTAGACTAGTTCAAATTTTAACCTCTAAATTAGTTTCTTTTATGACCTACTCCTATGTAGACCAACACTAATCCAGTTATTCAAACTTAAAAGCCTTTTGAAATTGCCAAACATCCCCGACTAATATGTAACCCTACTTTTTGTACTCAACATGCGAATTCTCATTTGAATATTTATAATAGTATATCTACACATGAGATTCAAAATTAAAAATAAACAAATTAAATCACATTTTAGTGAGAGGCAATTCAACCGCAACACTAACGTCTCGTTTGGTACGCGGGAATGGAATCAAGTGAGAATGGAAAGAATATAAATAGATGTGAGGATGGAATGCGCATTTTCATTCTCATGTTTGGACGCGTTTAGAGAATAAAACGGGAATGTCAATCTTATTCTAATTCCCATGTTCGATATCATTTGTTCACAAGTAAAATTTAGTTTTCTAATAATGCTCTTACAAAATACAGAATTTTAAAAACATAAAAATATTTTAAAAATAACTAAATAATTCATTTTTTAGAAAAATAAGTTTTATAGAAATGATATTTTTTTCTTATAGAAATAATTTTTCAGTTGATTGTTTATTTTGGTACACCGCCTCAGCAACAATTTTGGACTTTTGGCTTACTAATTAAAAACTAAATTTTATAGAAACTATTTTTGATTATAAATAATTATAATTCCACATTTCTAACTTCTAATGCTACATGTCTATTACTTGTACGAGCAGCTAATGCTAATAGAATCACTGTACACAAACGTATACAATAGACTGGATTCCATATGCATGCTACACGATTTATGACAATTCCATGTGCATGCCCTGCATGAAGAGAGAGATCATAAGAAAACACTAAATTTCGAAGGATTAGAAAAACATGTTAACTTTTAGTCTATATATAAAATTTCTATGAAATTTCTAATGCACATTTAACTTTCACAAAATTGATTAGGAATAGAAAACAAGTTAACCTAGAAAGTTTGAAGGAATAGAAAACATGTTAACCTCTAATCAAACTATAATGTTCCAATCTCATCAATTAAGCACATACATTATTTCTTGTTGTGAGTGCTTTGAAAAAATTAATGAAAAGATTAGGCATATATGTTTCAATGGAACTTCAAATCATACATCTAAAGATGAATTATTTTCTCCTAATTGCCACTAGATTACGCAACCAAGTAGCCAAAAGATAAAAATTACTGTAAAGATTAGCTAACGATTAGCCACACATACATATTTTAAAAAGAAATAATGGTTACCTAGCCAAGTCACATCAAGACGAAGACGAGATTTTTTTTCTACTGCAAACGTGACGAAACTAGGGCAAAGTCGAATAAAGAATAGTATTTTAATATTTTACATTAATTTGTATATTTGTACGAGTAGCTAATGCTATTAGTTCTATAGAAATAATTTTTCATATGAGAATTTATATCTATTCGTATCTTTTAAGGAGAGTATAAGTGAAAATTATTTGATTATTTTTATTCCCACTTAAGTGGGGATATAAATTCCTTATTAAATGGTTGGGGATGACAATTCTTGCATAAAGTGAGAATTGATAAGAAATAAGAATAGCAATTTTAGCGTCTAAAAATATATTGTATTTGGTTGAATAAAGAGTTGGAATTACATTCCATTCCCACTCATTCTCGCGTAACAAACGAGACATAAGAGTATTATATTAATAATGTTCTCCTAAATAAATTTACTTTCTTCACATAAACTATTATTGTAATACCCATAATCCACTATAGTCCCACGATGGATTTTGGTAAAGAAATTGAAGGAATTAAATAGTGAATCACAAAATTGAAGTATAACATCGACTTGTTGCGCGTCGGCGGAAGCGTGCGCACAAACCAAACGAGTCGGCGAGCAACGGGAGGAGAACAACCAACGAGTGCAATTCATAAAAAAACGGCACAAACCAATCACAAACACAAAGATATACGTGGTTCGGCAAATTCCCTATGTCCACGGGGAGAGGATGTGGAGTTTTCACTATATGGAGGATAAAAAATAATGGGTTACAACTCTCAAACATTCAAAATAACTCTAACCAACAGTCTCTCACTCCCTCATAATAATATACCTCTCAAAGTGCTCAAAAGACTTTCTTTTCTCTCTCTTATTCTCTGATTCTCATCTCTTCTAAAAAGTTCTATATATATAGAAATCCTAAAACCAAAATAGACTAGGAATCCAACAATTCTAAAACTGAAACCAAAATAGACTAGGAATCCTAATAACCAAAATAGACTAGGAATCCAACAATTCTAAAATCAAAACAGACTAGGAATCCTATTTGGCCTAATAACCTGCTATCTAACAATTCTCTATCTCGATGAAATGTTCCCAAAACTGAGCTGACACCAACAAGAGCATCAATGTGTCGTCTCTCCAAATCCGGTTGTACCAATATGATTGCCTACGTATCCCCTCTCCCATGAGATCAAGCCGTTCATAGTTCATCCAAATGGTCTCAACAGGCTTCAATAAGCACGAATCTGCAACAAGCTTCTACACACCAATTTCTCCTTTCCCGCAGCTCGATACCCCAATGGTTGAGTCATATAAATTTCTTCATCAAGATCACCATGAAAAAAAGCTATTTTTACATCCAACTGATCCAATTCCAATCCATATTGTGCCACTAAAGCTAGCAATATTTGAATCAAAGAGTGCTTCATCACCGAAGAGAAGACTTCATTGTAATCAATGTCTTCTTCATGTGCATAGCTCTTTGCTACCAACCTAGCCTTGAACCTCACTGAAGTGTCCTGAAAGCCCTCCTTCTTGGTATACACTCATTTACAACCAATTGCCTTCTGCCCCTTTGGAAGCTCGACTAGCTCCTATGTGTCGTTCTTCTGAAGAGACTTCATCTTCTCTCGCATAGCCTCCTTCCACAAATCAGCCTCTGAACTCTGGTCATCCTCTCTGAATGTAGTAGGAACCATCTCATCGTCACTCTTAACAGAAGTGCATACGCAACCACTGTATCTATATACCTTATTGGCAACTGTATGTCTGTCCTGGGTCTCCGAACTATAATAGAATCCTGAACCTAAGCCGTCGGTCCCTGATCCTGCTCTGTCATACCTGTATCCTCCAAATTATCACAGTGCTCGCCTGGCGTCATATCATTTGGCACTCTAATGGATACGGTCCCATCTGGCTGTGGAGCTGCATCAATCTCCACCACCTACGATATCTCCTTTGTCGGGATGCTCTCCACCTGATAAGAGTTGGTAGGCTTCAAGAGCGAAGCCTCATCGAATGTAACATCTCTATTCAGCATAATTTTTTTTTCTCAACTGGATCCCAAAGCTTGTATCCTTTCACACCACGCTTGAATCTCATAAATATGGCTTTCCTTGCTCAAGGTTCTAATTTATCAATTCTAACATGATTAAATACAGGGCACCCAAATACATTGAGCTCATCATAGTCGTGTGTTGGCTCTCCCGACCATATCTCCATAGGGGTTTTCCCCTCAATCGCAGATGAAGACAACCTATTAATGAGGTGGCTCGCATATAAAAGTCACTACTGCAAAGGGGACTATTGGCGACGGACAAATCCGTCGCCAAAAGTCCAAAATCCGTCGCTAAAAGTTCTAGCGACGGAAAAAAAGAAATTCCGTCGCTAAAACTCCGTCACTATTATCAGGGTAGGTAAATCTACCTTTAGCGATGGCAAATCCGTCGCTAATTTATAGCGACGGTTATATAGCGACGGAAAATCAGTCGTTTATGTATAATTTTTTGACGACGGTATTTTCCGTCGCTATATACTTAACCGTCGCTATAATTTTTGGCGACGGATTTTCCGTCGCCAATTTATACTTTTGGCGACCGTATTTCCGTTGCCCTATTTCCGTCGCTATATAATTTTCCGTTGCCAATATATATTGGTGACGGAAAATCCGTCGCTGAAAACTGTATTAGTGCACAACTGGCGTGTCAGTTTTTCGTCGCTAAAAGATCTTTTAGCGACGGATATTCCGTCGCTAAAAATCATCTGAAATTTTTTTAATAATTTTTTGAAAATTAGAAATTCCTGTACAATATATTTCACAACAATAACCTGTACAGTAAATTTACACAACACAAGCACATATAACACATATTTCACGCATATATAACAATTATTTCACTAAAACATAATAAATATCCCAACATTAGAAATGTTATTTATACAGCACACCCATTATTTTTAATGTTAAAACAAATAAACTCAGTCCCGATCATCATCATCCTCATCACCAACTCCACCTTGTCGAGAAGTCCCAGCCTAAAAAAATAAATAAAACGTTATAGAGCAATACGTACATCATCAAAAATTGAATTTTACAGTAAAGTAACAAATTATAAAACAACAAGGCATAACATACAAGTATAGCAATAATAGAGTATCATGGCATATTCTTACATGTTATATGATTCAGAGAGAGTATCATGGCATATATTTATGTATTATACGCAAGCACGCACATGTTTTTAACAACGCACGCACCCGTACCTATCTCCACCGACACGCACACACGCACGCACGAGTACCCAGCTCAACTCAATCCCCACACTTCCCCCTCCCCCACCACGACCAAACCCAACATCAAGCACGCACATAACGATCACGACAATACAACACATGCAACACCACAACACAACAATAACAACACCACCACCTCCACAATAACAATCCCCCAACCCCACCCACGAACCAACCAAAC
>BQKN01058873.1:13447-36497 GCA_022839385.1 Asparagus kiusianus | reverse complement strand
GGTGTGGTGCATGGCAGGTTTGACATTCTTGGTTTCACCTTGGACTGTAGCCTTGTGTGAACCCAGGGGCGTCACAATATACATACATGTATTTTGGGTTTTTATGTTTATATATATGAAATTACATATTTCATACTCTATTGTGTTTTCGTATATAAATTTTGTGAAAATATTACATTCCTTGTTTATGGACTTAATAATAATCATATACATCTTTTATTAAGTCTACAAAATTATTTTGTATTGTTTCAAAACATGGTTAAGCTAAAATGTCAAAACTCATATGTTCACATTTTCATGTTTTGGACTATTTTGCAATATGATGATATTTTTTATTTGGGAGGTTCTTTTTGAAAACCAGTCTTTGTAGCATGTTTATTATCATGTCTATAATCATTTCTCAAAGTTTTATATTTTTTGAAATTTATTTGATATTTTTAAACAGGGTTTTAAAATCAGAAAACTATTTCAAAACTGTCAAATTGTATATATCTGTTTGCGGTCGACCGCCACGGTCGACCGCCCCTGAGTCCATAGACTTAGTATATTCCTTGATGGCTCACGGTCGACAGTGACGGTCGACCGGATGTAGTCCAGAGAGTTTCGCGGTCGACCGTCACGGTCGACCATCTGTTGTCCAGAGCCAAACCCTGGCCTTTTTGTTCCTCGTGGTCGACCATGAGTTTTCCACGGTCGACCGCCGATCGCCCAATGGCTAGTTTTGGTACATAATCAGATTTCTGATTCTTGTACTTTTTGGTCTTTTCCTTTGAGGTTTTGGCTGAGATTTTAGGAGGCTATGTATATTCCCTTGCTCTGATCTTTCATGGACAACTAAGACAATGTTTTAAAGAAGTTTTAAAAGAGTTAAAGTTTGTTTTAAGTTTGTTTAAAGGGTTTGTTTTGTGAAAATAATTTCACAAGAGCTTGAGGAAGATCATCTATATTGTTTGAGCATCCAACTCTTCTACCTCTCCCTCTTGATCTATAAAGAAGTTTTCCTAAACTCTATTTCTAGTTATTTATTGTTTTATTCATAAATTCCCATAAGCTAGATTTTAATTGAGTTTTGTTGATTTGATTTTACTCATTGTTTACACACACCCACTTGAGCTTATTGTATTTACATACATAGTATATTAGGGTTGTGAGAGATTGTAACATTGATTCGTGCTTAATTGAGTTCTCGCCTTGTATTAGAGAACAAATCATTTGTGTTACATTGTTAGTGTTGTAATATTTTCGGTGCTAGAAAACCGAGTGTGAGGAGTGAACGTCGATCGGTGAGCGTTGAAAACTAACATTGTGAGGTGTAAACGTTATTCTAGTGAGCGTAGAAAACCCGGTTATGATAGTAGATTTCTCCACTGGAGTAGGGAGCGGAGACGTAGGACGGAAGGTCCGAACTCCATGATCATTTGCTTGTGTTTGAGTTTGCTTTGGTATTTCATTTGTCCTTAGTGTTCATTGCATTCTTGTCGCTATTGTCAATTGTCCTATCACATTTGTAGATTGTTTATTTTACCCTTGTGTTGTTTATATATCCTTGCTCATATATTTGTAATATCTCATTGCTAGGATATATTCATTAGTTCATATTGCCTATCCTAGCTCTTGTATCCTGTTGTATTTTATACTTGCTAGGATAACTTGTTAATTAGTTTTAATTAGCATAAAATCGGATTAGATTAGCATAAGACCCTAATCATGCCCCCTCTAGTGTCTAACATCCAGCACCTCTCCTCTTATAAAAAAAAAGAAAAAAAAATATTCCAAAAGCCTTCATCTCTCAAGAACATTGAAGAGGGAGTAGAGAAAGAAGGTAGTTGAGGACTTTGATGGAGGAAGTGGGGGCAAAGTCAAAACTCTAGGTAAAATTCTCTGTTGCATGTTGTTATTAAGGATGTTAGAACTGAATTATATAATTTAATTTGGACTCGTCTTGCATGTAACATTTTAGGGCATGCATGTTAATTTATATTAAAACAGAATTTCGTGCAGAAATTCCAACATGATACACTATCAGTAAAAATATCATAACTTTCTTTGTATATATCCAAATAAAGAAAATCTTTCTGTCTAAAAACTACACATTCGTGGATTTCATTTGAAACACTGTTTGTTTAATTCTAAAATCATTTACTAGTTTGAAAGTATGGTTTAACTAATTGCATGTGTCTGAAACTGTCTGCCTGAGTTATGTCCTTTGTAAAGAGCATATATCTCAACATATATCATACATGCATGAAATTCTTTAATTCCTAAAACTAGAGTCAATTATAATTCTGTTGATGTGAGTTTGAAATAATTTGAGTAACATTTGGTAAGTCTAAACCTAGTTCTAATAGCTAGTATATGTACTGGCAATTTTAGTCTATCCCCCTGTGTTGTTTTGCATGTAACATGCATTATAAAAATGAAAATTTGATGAAACTAATGGGACTTGGAATCTAATCCATTATATCACTTATATACCAATTTTGAGTTCATTTGCATAGTGTTAAGTATCCGAAATAAATTATTCATTCCAGATAGTAATCTCTATTTTTTTTTTGCTACAGTTTTAATAGGTGTAGTTTGCTGAGAGCATAACACTTACTATACACTATGCATTAATATAATATTTTTATATTATAAAATTAGACTCATAATGGAGTCATTTGGAACTAGTTTTACACATTTTGGACATTAAATGTTATACCATCCATTAACCTAAATCTGTTGCATATACACTACTGGTGTTGTTGTGCATGCTAAAGATATTTTATGTAGTCATCTAGAGTGTAGCTTATACCATAATATAAGTTTTAAGTTAGCAAATTATAGAAGACATAGTGTTTAGAATCTCATGTGGGTATACATGTATATAGGATAGAGAATCTTAGATTCATTCGTTGGCCGAGAGGATCCCGACATAATCGGTAGGTAACCTTTCATTGTTCCCTCTCAAGTCTTTGAGAGTTCGATTGATTACTTTCTTGAAATTCCTACGAGTTAGTTTCCCATGCTAATTTTTATATCTTATCACTTCCGTAATATTCCTATTTGATTCACTTCATACGTTGGCTCTTTGTGATTTCTTAGCCATTGTCATCCTAATGTTGTTTATATCAGTTTTTTATCTTTGATATCCTTGAAAGATTATATTACAACATTTCGACTTGCTTCGATGATTCGACTATTGATAATGATAATATTCCATTCTTTGCTGATAATTGATAGTCTATATTCATGGATTATGTCTTGTGTAAAGTAAGCTTCACCGGCGGGTGATAATAGTAATGTGTCCCGATGGGGACAGTGCCCTGTGTGAGGATGCTCACCGACGGGTGTATAAAGGCATGCGCGGTTTAATGATTATCCCATGATTGGGGAGTTTGGAATCCTGAATATTAGACCTTAATTATTCATCTTTATATGCTATTTCATTTCGGTCAATGATAGCCATATAAGAATGGCAACTTAATGTTGAGATCCCTTTGTCAAGTTTGATATATATGTCTATCATTTTCATTCGTTGACTTGTGATGTACCCGAGATTTTTATGGTTACCTATTGGGCCTTAGGCTCACCCCTATTGTTTCTGAATCCACTTGTAGGTCATACTACTGGCAAGGATAAGGGGATTGCAGACCCTGAAGTTAAAGATTAGCTTCGGAGGAAACTCTTAGTAGGAGTTAATTTATGTTCACTTTTGTAGTATTTTTGACTTATAAAACATGTACTAATGTTGAAGCCACTACTATTATTATAATATTTTGTAGTTCCCTTTTGTGTTCTTCTATTTTGGTATTCTATGGACTCTACTGTTAACCTCGTGATCCTGAGTATTGCATATACATCTCCACTGCCTTATTTTTCGCCCTTTAGTATACCTATTGTGATGTGCATAAAGATTTAGCAGGTCGACCATTCTTATTATAGATAGGTCATGTCCAAATTTTTTGGAGAAATCCAAGTGGAATAAAAATGATCATCGTATGTTTATAATGAACAAGATTTTGTTAGAATTTTTACATAATGCGTTCAATTCATCTCTTTCTAACAAACTTGATTCTTTTGATAGTGCTTACACATTATAGAAACTTATAGAAGCACATCAAGGAAATTTAGAGGTGATCCGACAAGCTTTGGAGGATTTCGCTTCTAGTTCATGTGGAGCTTCATTTTCATGCACACGGGCACTAGACGATAGCCCTAGTGAGGTTTACGAGTTTGAATCCTTTAATGATTTATCTAGTGATGAACTTACGTGTGCTAGTGAAAAACTATTGCATGCCTACAACATATTGCATAAAATTTTATTGATCTACAAAGCAAGCATGTCATTTTGAAATCCGATCATGAGAAGCTAGATTCCAATTTTGATATCATTTCTCAAATAAATGTAGATCTTAAAGAAAATAATGATATGTTAAAATTGAAAAATGAGAAATTATCATCATCCATTTCTAGCTTATCTCATGCTAATATTGATGCCATATTAGAAGTAGAGAACATAAAAATGATACCGCTTCTTTTATAAAAAATTATATATGCTCTACTTCTAATAACAATACTTATATGCATAATGATGAGTTGAATCATGTTAAGGGTCACATATCATCTTTAGATTCAACCCTTAATACATGTATTGTTAATCATGATAAGCTTATGGACTTGTGTGCAATGTCCTGTGTTAACACTTCCAAATCAAACACTCACTATGCACACATGTATATCTATCTTGCAAAAATATATTTGTATTAGTTTTAATTAGCATAAAATCAGATTAGATTAGCATAAGACCCAATCACCCCCTCCCCCCCCCTCCTCTAGGGTCTAACAAGTTCTTCTTTGACCTGGTCATTTTGTGGATGTTGGATTTTAGTCATTTTTTGTATGAAATGGTTATAATCCTACAATATTAGTATCTACAGTTTTGCCAAAACAGTATGCTTGTGAGCACTCTTTGGGATTGTATAGATAGTAGCAACCTCACAGGGTAACCAGAATGCGGACCTATTTCTGGCATACATCGAGAAGATGATGATACAGGATCGGGGTGCAGTTTTGAGCGAGACCAGAATCGTCTCAGAGTATCAGGATGTCTGTTAGGACATACCTATGTTTTCTCCAGTGAGAGAGGTTGTTTCCCTCAGGTACCGTTGTTTGTTGGAAAATTCGTAGTGGTAGGCGTATAAAACTACCTATAGGTCCCTTAACACAGCTCGACGACGCCGATTCGACAAACCGACCATCGGGCGACGTATGCAGACACGATCGTTAGTCCACAACACCGAAGCCAAGTGATACGCGACGAAGCGGATTAACGAGGCTACGAAGCTAACGAACCGCACGCAAACAACGGAATAAATCCACTCGCGTGCGGAATCATGCTAACGGGTTGAGGAATCAACGAGTCATCCAACCAAGAGCGGACTCAAACGAATCAAGATCGAATCAAGATCAATTTCGGACTCAAACTCAGAAGTGGATTTACTGCCAAATCAGGATTCAGATTTACTGCCAAATCAGGTCAACGAATTAAGTCCGGATGAATCAACCACACAACCGAATCACGGACAAACGACGGAAACCCAAACACCTAGAGGGGCTCGGCCGAAACCGAGCCACCTCAAGGTGGCTAGGCATGTCGGCCACCTGTGCGCAGGCACAGTAAAGGTGGCCTATAAATAGGAGAGGTGGTTCATTTGTTCAAAGGTTGGATTTTTTGGAGGCGAAGCTCTGCTGGATTCGAAGCTCAGATCTAAAAAAAGATTCAAGCTTTGGGACTTCGAGGACTTGCTCATCCAGATCCGGTGCTCGGCGATCGTCAACGCTAAATAAGACAAGAGTTCGAGAGGACCGGATCTCAGATCTACGCAGGCATACTCCGGATCAAAGCTTGGTCTTTGATCCCGAGATTTGGGCGATTGTTTCCTTGGTGAAATAATCCCCCCGGCTACTATTTCCTTGGTGAAATAATACCCGTCGTACTACGTAGATCTGACCGGATCTAGATCGCGCGGTGGTCCACGGATAAACCCCGGCGCAGGCAAACAACCCACGCAAGCGAGCGACCGCAAAACAGGAGCTCGTGATTTGTTCGACACAAAAGGAGAAAGTTATAATTTTTCTTTTCTTTTATCTGATTTTCATTGTAACCGGATCTTATAAAAAGACAGGATCTTTGTAACTCAAAAAGCTGTTAACTAAGATGACAATGGAATCAACAATGAAGAAAGACACGATTTTCACCGCGAACAATCTGGCGACCACAGTTGGAGCCACCGATCTCGCTGCCGAGATCGGAGCATCGCAGCCGCGGATCTCGATCCCGGTCGTGGAGGAGGTCGAATACGAGTTCGACCAACAGAAGTTTGAGGAGTACCTGTCGTCCTCTTCCGGATCAACCTCCCCCCGTAAGTCCAAGAAGTTCTCCGCCAGGAGAAAAGCTCGTTGGTTTGAAGACGTTGAAAACACCAACGAAGATCTCACCCCGCTGGATGCCAAAGCCGCATCGGGTGAGATTCCTCCAATTCCCAACCAGGTCGGATCTGCTCTGGCCAACCCTTCTGCCGCAGAGGGCGTGGTGACTCTCTTGAAGAGAGCCCGCCAAAGGCAACGTCAACGCCTTGCGAAACAGTTCGCAAAGGCCATGGAGTCCGTTGATGGGATCCGCTACAACACGGATCTGAAGAATAAGAGAGGCAAACAGCCTCAACAACAGATGAACGGCGGCTCTTCCAAGCCGCCCACAATAGAATGGGTCCGTGTCAAACAGAACCGTTCAACGTTGGAAGAGCGTATTCGCAAGCGCCGTGCACTATCAGCGCAGGCACGGGCTCAAGCTAAAGAAGCCCGTAGAAAGCTGCAGAAAGAGGTGGCTAAGAAGCCGCCATTAACCCGCAAAGTTTGGAGACCGAAGTCTAAAGCGGCGGTTCAGACCAAGGAGCAACAACTGTAGCCGTCGAAAGTGCAACTTCCGGCGAAGCAATCCAAACCGCCGATGATTTCCACAATTGCTCCGGGAGATCCCGCAAGACCATCCCAGAAAAGGAAGTCGGTTTTGGAGCGCCTCGGTCCACTTCCCAAGGAACGAGGTAAAGCTCCAGTCCAGGAACGTTTGGGGCCAATGAAGAAGTCCCGAATGATTCAACACGCTGGGGGTCACCGCAATCCCCAACATGACAAAGAAATCATGGCACCCAAGCGCACTACTTTGCGCATTGAAGTTCAGGAGCCGGTTGAGAATTCACGCCCACAAAGGCGCGTTTCGAGGCGCGTGACTCTCGAAAGCCCAAAGAAGGCAATTCACCCTCAGAAGGAAACGTTGTTGTCCGATGATGATGACGTTATACCTGAGAAATCGTGCCAACACACGATAGGTTGCTCCGACTTCCAAACGGACGAGCTGTACTATCGTGCTGGGGGTACGAGCAAAGCCAGAAAGAGAAGTCCTCGAAGGCTGGAAGCTCAGTGCCCTTGTTCAAAGCTCATTCGGGCGGTACTGTCTGAGTGCAACTGCATCAAGGGAGTCCCCGAGAGAGTTTCAGTATTCGAAAGGCTTAGTACCGAAACGCCAAAACCAAGGCATAGGCGTTTCCGGCAAAGAAAAACGGTGGTCGGTGATGGAGAATTTCCGAGGGTCAACGCCAATATGACCAGCAAGGGAACATCGGCTCAGGATAATCCCGAGGCGATTCCAGAGGTGCCCCGACGTGTAACTCGTCTTCAGTCCGGAGCTATCATTCGTGCAACGTATGGTATGGTTCGGACAAGAGTACCTTCGGGAGATGAAGAATCAGATGCCGGCTCGGCAATTGCGTCTGACAATACTGTGTCTAGTGAAGGACAACCCCACGAGTCATTCATGATAAGCGCGGAACAAGTGGCCAAGATGCTCGAAGAAGCCATGGCCAAACAGCAGAAGTCGGTCAAAGGACAAGCGATTTGTGATCTTTTGGCGGCAAGACCGACAACAGATACGACAGAAGTATATGATGACTTGCCGGATGAAACCCACGAGGTTAACACCACGTCACATCAACAAGTATGGCAATTATACTTTGATGGTGCTTCGAGAGCAGTTAATAAGGTAGTAACCCCCGGATGTCCTAAAGTCTCCTCCGGAGTTGGAGTTGTCTTAGTTTCCCCGGGGAAGCATGTAATGCCTCGGGCTTATTCACTGACAGATCCATGTTCTAATAACGTAGCCGAGTACAACGTGCTCCTCATTTGACTCAGTTTCGCCAAGGAGCTGGGGGTCGAATATCTCGAAGCTTTTGGGGATTCTCAATTGATAGTCAACCAAGTCCGTGGAGAGTATGAAGTCAGGAACTAAGACCTGATCTCATACCACCAGGAGGCCATCAAAATGGCAGATTCTTTTGAGGAATTCTTTATTGAATACATCCCTCATCTCCAGAACGCTTATGCGGATGCACTGGCAGCACTAACAGTATCACTCGCGCAGCCGCCCGAAACTGAACTGCTAGTCACAGTAAGATCGAATCAACTCTGCATACCCATATACAATATGGATATCGAAGAGGAAGATGATAGAAACATAAACGCCAAGGAGGTGAACTCAACTCAAATTGGGCCTGAGTCCCGAGATTGGCGTTTTGCTATCATTGACTACGTCCAGTACGGTATTTTACCAGAGGATGTAAAAGAAAGGGAATCGATCCGCCGAAGAGCACCAAGGTTCTTCTATAATGCCGAGACCCGTACATTATACCGCCGAGGGTATGATGATTTGCTACTCCGGTGCCTTTCGAACAAAGAAGCAGAAGAAGTTCTTAAGGAAGCACACGAAGGAGAATGCGCGACGCATCAGCCTGGTCCCAAACTGTATGATCGCATCAGAAGAATGGGGTATTTTTGGCCAACAATGGTACGTGACGCAATCGAATACGCATGAGGATGTCACGCCTATCAAGTACATGCAAATTATATGCACCAACCACCGGAGCGGTTACACACGTTAACCACTTCCTGGCCATTCGAGACATGGGGTATGGACATTGTCGGTCCTATTTTTCCCCCTTCAGTCAAAGGTGATCGGTTTATTCTCGTAATCACGGATTACTTTTTAAAGTGGGCTGAAGCAATTCCTCTTAAGGAAGTGAAGACGAACAACGTCATCAATTTCATCAAGCATCATGTCATATACCGACACGGCGTGCCGAGACGGATCATTCATGACAACGGTCCACAGTTCATAAGCAACGCTTTCGTCAGGTTCTGTGACAAATTCAAGATTCAAGATGTTTCGTCGACAGCTTATTATCCCGCTGCGAATGGATTAGCTGAGGCTTTCAACAAGACGATCATTAAGATCCTATCAAAGCTCGTAAAGACTAATAAACGAGATTGGGACGATAAACTCGGTGAAGCACTCGGGGCTTATCGCACCACCGTACGCACACCTACAGGAGCTACTCCATATTCGTTGGTATATGGATGTGAAGCTGTGCTGCCTTTGGAGATTCAAATCCCATATCTTCGAATCGCTCTCGCAACTGAGATGACGACTGAAGAGCAACATCAAAAATGTCTCGAAGAACTCGAAATGTTAGATGAAAGGCGCTTGGAAGCTCAAGAACACATTGAGTTTTATCAAGCCAGAATATCTAGGGCTTTTGACAAAAGGGTCCGCCAAAGAAGCTTCAAGGAAGGAGATCTGGTCCTCACTGCTCGCCGACCGATAATCCTCAATTCCAAGAAGAAGGGTAAGTTCGAACCCAAATGGGAAGGACTGTTTGTGATAGACACAGTCTACTCAAACGGTGCATATCGCCTCATTTCTCTAGAAGGCGTCAGGCAATTAATGCCAATAAATGGGAAGTTCCTAAAAAAGTACTATCCCTAATACATTCAGGATAACCCATTTATTGGGAAGTTCCTCGAAGAATATTACACTTAATATTCTAGAGGATAACCCAAAATCATTTTCACCATCAAAATCCCTTACTGATCAATTTCAATTGACAGTGAGTCCGCCAAAAGTGTCTTTCTGGCCCAAGCCACCAACAAATTCCCCTCTTGATTCTTTCCACGAAAAAGAGGTCCACTTTCAATTCGGAGTCTCCTTGCGATAAACGAAAGAACTCCCCTCTTTTCTCTTGGGTTAAACCTCTTCATGGTTATAACCAAAGTTGAAATTCTATTTCGATAAACGAAAAACTCATCTAGATAACCAATCCTATAAAAGGTAAGCTTATTTAGATATCCCTGATTCTCGGAGTGGAGATCCCACTTCTAGTTTCTTTCTTGCATTGGAAATAGAATATAAAATTCTTCCTTTCCAGAATCAAGGAATAGAATATAAAATTCTTCCTTCCTTGTTTGGGGAATAGAATATAAAATTCTTCCTTCCCACACCAATCCTTTTCCAAGAATTTAGGATTCATCCTAGGAAGTTTATCCCGAATCCTAAGCAGGGATAAGTCTGCACCTAACACGCACTGCCGGTTTAGTCTTTCTCCGTAGAAGAAGACACCATAGTTCAATTCTGGGGTATTCTATCCCGAAACCTAAGCAGGGATAAGTCTGCGCCTAACATGCGCCGCCGGTTAGTTCTTAACTGTTAAAAAGAACACTCGCCCACATATTCAATATTGTGGCAGGTTGTTATTAATAACACCAAAATCCACGCCTTACACACATGGGGAATTTCATCCTAAATCCTAAGAAAGGATATGCCGATGCCTAACACACGTCGCCAGATTAGTCTTTTACTGTCCAAAAAGACACCAGAGTTCGATTCTGGGGTATCTTATCCTGAAACCTAAGTAAGGATAAGTCAGCGTCTAATACACGTTGCCGGGTAGCCTATTCCCGTAACAATGGCGAAGTCTACGTATTCAAAGTCGTAGCAAAGAGTCTAAGGGAGTTCATTCCGTTAGCACAACGTTACATGCGGAACGGATTTAGATAATCCGCATGCTAGCTCGACTCAAACGGTAGTCGGTAAAGGCTAATCAAATCCGTTGAAGGCTGGGGGTTAGCCAAAAATCCTAAAGTCAACGCCTAACACGCGTCGCCGGGTAGCCTATTCCCGTAACAAATGGTAAAGCCTATGTATTCAACATCATAGCACAAAGTCTAAAGGAGTTCATTCCTTTAGCACAACGTCACATGCGGGACGGATTAAAACAATCCGCATGTAAGCCCGACTCAAACGGTAGTCGGTAAGAGCACGTCAAATCCGTTGAAGGCTGAGGATTTGCTAAAAATCCTAAGTCAACATCTCATACACGTTGCTGTTTAGTCTTTTCACAGGAGACAGACAGAGTCTACGTATTCAATATCGTAGCACTATAAGGGTTAACTCTTTTAGCTTAACGTCACATGTGGAACAGACTTAAACAATCTGCATGCTAGCCCGACTCAAACGGTAGTCGGTAAAGGCTTATCAAACCCGTTGATGGCTGAGAATTTGCCAAAAATTCTATAAATACGAGTCATTGACGTATCAATTTTATAAATTGGTCTCGTGACTCAAGTATCTGCCACACTCCAATACCTTAAGAGTTTAAACTGTGTATACTCCAGAAGACGTACGAGTATAAACTGTGTCGGACGCCGGACAACGCGTCACAAGGAAGCTCAAACGCCGGACAACGCGTTGCAAACGATGATTCAACGCCGACGACCGATGGTCAGTTCTATGTTGAAACAACAAACTCGAGCTAAAAAGTCAGGAAATCAAGAATCGACTTCAAGTTCAAAATTCCAACAGACGGTCAGACAATAAATGCAGCACCGGAACCCTTACAGATATTCGACAAAGCACCGAATAGCCTGGAGGACTGAAGGAATCAAGAATAGAAGCCACTCCAAATATCCCGACGTAATCAATTGAAGGATGGGACAATCATATCCAAAGTATTCCAGACTCTTTTATAAAAGAACGAGGCTAAAATACTTTGGAGGGGGTATCTGTAGGCGTATAAAACTGCCTATAGGTCCCTTAACACAGCTCGACGACGTCGATTCGACAAACCGACCATCGAGCGACGTATGCAGACACGATCGTTAGTCCACAACACCGAAGCCAAGTGATACGCGACGAAGCGGATTAACAAGGCTACGAAGCTAACGAACCACACGCAAACAACAGAATAAATCCACTCGCGTGCGGAATCAAGCTAACGGGTTGAGGAATCAACGAGTCATCCAACCAAGAGCGGACTTGAACGAATCAAGATCAATTTCGGACTCGAACTCAGAAGTGGATTTACTGCCAAATCAGGATCCAGATTTACTGCCAAATCTGGTCAACGAATCAAGTCCGGATAAATCAACCACACAACCGAATCACGGACAAACAACGAAAACCCAAACACCTAGAGGGACTCGGCCGAAACCGAGCCACCTCCAGGTGGCTCGGCCAGAGCCGAGCCACCTTGAGGTGGCTCGGTGGCCAAGCCACCTCAAGGTGGCTAGGCATGTCGGCCACCTGTGTGCAGGCACAGTAAAGGTGGCCTATAAATAGGAGAGGTGGTTCATTTGTTCAAAGGTTAGATTTTTTGGAGGCGAAGCTCTGCTGGATTCGAAGCTCAGATCTAAAAAAAGATTCAAGCTTTGGGACTTCGAGGACTTGCTCATCCAGATCCGGTGCTCGGTGATCGTCAACGCCAAATAAGGCAAGAGTTTGAGAGGACCGGATCTCAGATCTACGCGGGCATACTCCGGATCAAAGCTTGGTCTTTGATCCCGAGATTTGGGCGATTGTTTCCTTGGTGAAATAATCCCCCCCGGCTATTATTTCCTTGGTGAAATAATACCCGTCGTACTACGTAGATCCGACCGGATCTAGATCGCGCGGTGGTCCACAGATAAACCCCGGCGTAGGCAAACAACCCACGCAAGCAAGCGACCGCAAAACAGGAGCTCCTGATTTGTTCGACACAAAAGGAGAAAGTTATAATTTTTCTTTTCTTTTATCTGATTTTTGTTGTAACCGGATCTTATAAAAAGACCGGATCTTTGTAACTCAAAAAGCTGTTAACTAAGATGACAATGGAATCAACAATGAAGAAAGACACGATTTTCACCGCGAACAGTAGTAAAAAGACAATGAAAGAATATTGACTTGTATTCTCTCAAAATCGATTATAATTTGGATTCCGATTATAAAAGAGAGGAGAACGAATTTGATTCTTCCCTTTGTTTAAATCTGGCTTCTTCACGGTGGCGATGGAGTACCTCCCTTGAATGCTTGCGTCGAGTTTGCTCTCCTTTGACGATCCGAACGTCTTGATTCACTGGAACGATATCTCCTCCTCATGATTTGATGTTGTGGAGAACTTGTGTGGCAAGTTTGAAACTCTTGATGAGTTGATAACTCTGAATGAGTTTAAAACTCTATGAAAGAGTTGATTTGAACCGAGAATCGGTTCTCAAGCCAAGGCCGAAGGCTTCAAGAAACTTTGTCACTGCAGGAAGCTCCTCGTTGCTGGAGTTGAAGATGATCTCCGTTGGAGAATGATGCCGATCCCCTCAGACCCTTTCTGCTCTAAGAAATTCCCCCTTTGCTGCCATGTCCCAGATCCGAAAATGCCAGCCTGAACTCAGTTGAGTTTACCCATATTTATAGGGAATTAAGGGGTGTAACCGCCCCCTTAATTCTCTCCATAATGGGGTTGAGAGGGGTGTAACCGCCCCCCTTAATCTGCTCCCAAGTGGGGCGAAAAACCCTCAGATCATGGAGGGAAAACGGTTCCTACAACCGTTCAGCTCATGCTTGAACCAGTCAAACGCCCACGTTGGCGTTCAGGAACTTAACTCCGCATTTTAGACTGGAGACGCGGAGTTGGGTACCCACTGGGCGTTGAAAAACACGGGTCTGACCCCAGCATTTTAATGTTGTAACGCGGGTCCGACTCTAGCGTTTTGATGTTGTAACGTGGGTTCGACCCTCGCGTTTCGATGTTGTAACGCGGGTCCGACTCTAGCGTTTTACTGTTGACATACGGGGAGGACCTCCGCGTTTTGGTGTTGATACACGGGGAGGACCTCCGTATTTTGGTCTTAGAGCGTGGTGATGAGTTCTGCGTCTTGCTTTGAAGAGATTATTAACAAGTAATCTCTTTTATCATAGCGTTACAAAGATCATTGTCTTGTAATCTTCGTCTTGGCTCCTTGAGAATATGAGAGTCATAAGATTATAACTCCCGATGTTGATTGTGGATGCTGTTAAACTAGAGCTTTCATAGGTTGTCGTGAAGGTCGTCAGATTGTAACCTTCAGCGATCTACCTGAAAGTCTTCAAATTATAGCCTTCTGGAAGTCGTCAGATTGTAACTTCCATCATCGTTGTTTGATAGGGGATAAGCTATCTATTGTGATTTTAGACAACCTATAACCGTATCGATATTCTGAGCACCCTATCATATCATATTACACACGCTAAGATGAGTGAGCTACAGACTCAGCTAGATGAGTTGTTAACTCAGGGTTTTATTATCAGGAGTTATTTTCATGGGAGTACCGGTCTTCTTCGTGGGGAAGAAGTGTTAAACCCTAGGGGGGGTGATTAGGGTCTTATGCTAATCTATTCCGATTTTATGCCAATTAAAAATAATTAACAAATTATTCTTGCAAGAGAGATATACAATATGTTACAAGCAAGAATAAGCAATATAAACAAAGGTAAATATCCTAGCAATAAGATATACTATGAGATATATGCAAGGAAATATAATTAACACAAGGGTAAACAATCTAAACTAGATAGCGGGCAATATAATCAACAAGCAATATACAAAGGCGATATAAGATATGAACATAAACATAAGTGCGCCAATGCAATCACAAACAAACGATATGATTACGGAGTTCGGTCCCCACGACCTACATCTCCGCTCCTCACCTCGAGGAGATCTCCACTACACAATAACTGGGTTTTCTATGCTTACCCGAACAATGTTTACACCACACAATACGGTTTTCTAGTTTACTGAAAACTCTACAACTAACAAACTCTTGTAATCCTACTCTACACCCTCTCAAGTGTTGAACTAGACGTGTCTCCCTCAAGTGCTCGGATACAACCTCTCCCTAGGTTCGTCAACCGACGCCACTCCTCTTGGGATGATCCCCGACTCTCGTCACACACTTCTCTCGGTGTATAAGTGTATTACAAAGTAAATCTCATAATAAGCACAATACAATGAATGATTTGTTCTCTAATATGGATGAGAACACAATGAAAGCTCACACTCAATTATTACAACTCTCACCAACCCAAATATACTATGTATGAAAATACAATAAGCTCAAGTGGGTGTGTGTGTAAACAATGAGTGAAATAAAATCTAAACTCAATATAAAAACTAGCTTTAAGAATGATAATCAAACAAATATGCAAATGTAAAGCTAGATAAGAGTTTAGAAATGCTTCTCTGAAAAACAAGATGGAGAGATTGGATTAAGATGAAGCACAATCGATGTAGATGATCTCCTCTACTTGTGTAAAACAATTTCCCAAACAAAAACTCTTTTAAACAAACACTAAACAAACTTAAGCCCTTGTTAAACTCTTGTTTAAAAACTTCTTGGATTGCTATGAGAACTGAGATCATAGGGGTGTATATAGCCTCCCAAAACCTCAGCCAAAAACCCCAAACAAAAGACCAAAAATCCCCAGACAATGGCTACAGAAAATAGCCGTTGGGAATGATAAGACAGAGCGGCGGTCGACCGTGGGAAACTCAAGGTCGACCGCGAGCAACTAAAAGGCAAAACTGGGCTTTTAAAAAGCTGACGATCGACCGCGAAACTCTCTGGACTACATACGGTCAACCATCATGGTCGACCGCCATGGTCGACCGCGAGCCAACTAAACTCATACTGAGTTATTGAACTTAGGGACAGTCAATCGTGGCGGTCGACCGCAAACTGACATGCAAAAATCTGATTTTCTGAATTTAAAACTCTGTTTAAAAATATCAAATAAATTCAGAAAAATATAAAACTTTGGAAAATTATTGTAGACATGATAATACACATGCTACAAAAACTGGTTTTCAAAAAGGACTTCCCAAATGAGGAATATCATTATTTTGCAAAGTAGTCCAAAACATGAAAATGTAAACATATGAATTTTGATATTTTAGCTTAACCATGTTTTGAAACAATACAAAATAATTTTGTAAACTTAATAAAAGATATATATGATTATTGTTAAGTCCAAAAACTAAGAATACAATATTTTCACAAATATGCACATTCTATGCAATATATACTTAAAGCACAATAATAAATATAAAATATGTAATCTCATATTTATAAACAAGAAAACCAAAATATATATGTATATATATAACTATATATCTATAAAACCAAAACATGTATGTGTGTATATGATTGAGCTTAAGGTACTTAACACACATAATATAAAACCTAAACTAAATTATACCCAAGCTCGATCTTGATCTTTAATAAGCTCTATCTTTGTACACTCGCGGATGAAGCTTGAACTTAAATCTTTAACTTGAATTGCAAGGCTTCAACCACTATTCCGCCAACGTCCAATGGATATGATCGTTGAAGCGTAATTCCATCCATCCTCCAACTTATTGTTTGCCTAGAATAAATACGAAAAACACAAATACTAGACAAACAATATTAGTCGTAAATTATTTGTTAAACATCATCAAAACAAGAAGGCCAACAATCTCCCCCTTTTTGATGATGACAAACAATTTACAAAAGATATATATGCATGAAAAGAAATGAATATACAAATGATAATATAATCATACATATAAACAAGAAAGAATATACTCACAATATTTCTCTACCTTTGACACCATTAAAAAGGGGAAAACACCAAGAATAAAGAGAGCGAAAGCTCTCCCTATCAATATGCATGGGTGAGTATAAAAAAAGTATAAGGATTGCTCCCCTATCGAAATGCCTTAATGGATATATGAAATAAAGAGCAAGGCATCCATATGTGAGCAAGCAAGAAACATGCTAAACACAACTCACATACAAAAAGACAATGAGAACACATATAAATATGTCAAAATAAAAATAGTGTCTCATTAACACAAAAAATATATAAAAGCCATATAAAAGAATAGATTTATGAAAACAAAAGAAGAGGAACATGAGAATCATGCAAAAAGTTTTTAAATAAAAACAAATCACTCAAGTAAAATCATAAATCAAATGAAATCCATAAAAAACATAAAACCAAACCATCATTGATTTTCAAAAATCAAGAGAGGTAACTATATCTAGCTCTTGAGCTAGTATCAACCCATATAAATATTTTTAGCACCCGGTAAATAAGATTTGGGAATAAACACCCAATAAACCCGGAGGGTTATATAAACACAGACCTCTCATCAAAACAAAACCAATAATCATGAAAACAAAAGAATTTGATCAATAAAAAAAAATTGTTTTCATGTACAAAAGTTTAAAGTATAATTTTTCAAAACCAAGAAAAAAGAAAAATAAATACACTAAAATTCTTGGTTTAAAATCAAATTTGTTTTGGTACCCAAGTATTCTTGGTACCAAAAGGTTTAGGGACATGACCACTATCATTCAAGCTCAAAACTCCAGGGCGCATTTAGTACACGGGTTCGGTCATAGCAATAATCATGCAAATGACCCATTCGATTGCAATAAGTACAATGAAGAGGATGCATTTGGTTATGTTGACCATGTGGATTTGCACGAGGAACATTTGCAAATAAAGATTGTCTTTGAAGATTATTTTACAAATGAGAAACATTTTGAAATAATGTTGGTCTACTTGAAATATTTTACGATTTAGAAACTTTTCACAAATCAAAATAAAACTTAGCTAAGTGACCAACTCTACCACAAAAATCACAATGATACACATTAGCATGCTTATGATGAACAATGGGTGCATGTGTGTGTACATGTGAGGAAGAGACTTGATGAGATGCACAAGGAGCATTGACATTTTTATATTTGTGTGCATCATAGCAAATTTTAGCTAAGTGGCCTTTACGACCACAAATGGAGCACTTGTAAACTTTGTTATACAAGTGTGCATAGTGTATAGGTGATTTATAAGTTATAGCACTAGATTTAGCACACTTGTCCATAAGTTTCTTATGATTATCAATGCATATGTTAACAGTAGAATCTAAGCATGATATGTGGTTTTTCACAAGATTCAATTTATTATTGTTCACAACATCATTGATAATAGAAGTAGAGAATGTATGGTTATTCTTAAAAGAATCAAATTCATTTCTAATGCATTCTACTTCTAGCATGGCATCTTTATTAGCATGAGTTAAGCTAGAAATGGATGAAGTCAAATTTTTATTTTCCAATTTTAACATATCATTAATTTCTTTAAGAGGAACATTTTCTTGAGAAATGATATCAAAATTGGAGGCTAGCTTCTCATGATCGGATTTTAAACTAACATGATTGCTTTTCAGATCAATAAAATTATTTTGCAATTTAGTATAGGCATGCGATAATTTCTCATATGTACAAGCGAGTTCATCAATAGATAGATCATCATCGGATTCCGAATCGCTTACCACACTAGGGTTATCCCCTTATGGCCGTGTGCATGATGCTCCACATGAACTTAAAGAAGAATCCTCTAAAGATTGTCGGATTACCTCCAAGTCCCCTTGATGTGCTTTAATAAATTTTCAAAGTTTGTAAGCACTATCAAAATGAACAAATTTGTTAGAAAAGGATGAGTCAAAAGCATTAAGCAAAAATTCTAACAAAAGCTTGTTCATTGTAAACATTTTATTATCATGATCGCTCCACTTGGATTTCTCCAATGTGGGCACAATGTAAGCACAATCAATAACTTCCCATAAGTCAATGTTTCTAGATTCAACAAATATTTTAAATTTAGAACACCATTGAGCATAAGGGAAATTTCTATATTTTGGAGCAATATTTGGATCATAGCCTAAACGAAATGCATTCATATTTATGATATATATGTGGATATATGCAAGCAAGACAAATGCAATCATAACTAGATTAGTACAAAAAGATAATTTGGATCTTTAACTCAAGGTGATTAGACCTTAAATCAAAGAGCACCAAGCTCTGATACCAATTGTTAAACCCTAGAGGAGGGGTGATTAGGGTCTTATGATAATCTAATCCGATTTTATGCTAATTAAAAACTAATTAATAAATTATTCTTGCAAAAGAGATATACAATATGTTACACGCAAGAATAAGAAATATAAACAAAGGTAAATATCCTAGCAATGAGATATACTATGAGATATATGCAAGGATATATAATTAACACAAGGGTAAACAATCTAAACTAGATAGTAGGTAATATAATTAACAAGCAATATACAAAGACGATATAAGATATGAACATAAAAATAAGTGTGCCACTACAATCACAAACAAACGATATGATTACGAAGTTCGGTCCCCATGACCTACGGCTCCGCTCCTCACCTCGAGGAGATCTCCACAATCACAACAACCGGGTTTTTTACATTTACCCGAACAACGTTTACACCACACAGTACGGTTTTCTAGTTTACCGAAAACTCTACAACTAACACACTCTTGTAATCCCACTCTACACCCTCTCAAGTGTTGAACTAGACGTGTCTCCCTCAAGTGCTCAGATACAACCTCTCCCTAGGTTCGTTAACTGACGTCACTCCTCTTGGGACGTTCCCCGACTCTCATCACACACTTCTCTCGGTGTACAAGTGTATTACAAATTAAATCTTACAATAAACACAATACAATGAATGATTTGTTCTCTAATATGGATGAGAACACAATGAAAGCTCACACTCAATTGTTACAACTCTCACCAACCCAAATATACTATGTATGAAAATACAATAAGCTCAAGTAGGTGTGTGTGTAAACAATGAGTGAAATAAAATCTAAACTCAATATCAAAACTAGCTTTAAGAATGATAATCAAACAAATATACAAATGTAAAGCTAGATAAAAGTTTAGAAATGCTTCTCTGAAAAACAAGATGGAGAGATTAGATTAAGATGAAGCTCAATCAATGTAGATGATCTCCTCCACTTGTGTAAAAGAATTTTCCAAACAAAAACTCTTTTAAACAAACACTAAACAAACTTAAATCCTTGTTAAACTCTATTTAAAAACTTCTTGGATTGCTATGAGAACTGAGATCAAAGGGGTATATATAGCCTCCCAAAACCTCAGCCAAAAACCCCAAACAAAAGACCAAAAAGCCCCAAACAATGGCTACAGAAAATAGCCGTTGGGAATGACAAGACAGAGCAGCGGTCGACCATGGGAAACTCGCAGTCGACCATGAGCAACTGAAAGGCAAAACTGGGCTTCTGAAAAGCTGACGGTCGACCGCGAAACTCTCTGTACTGCATACGGTCGATCGCCACGATCGACCGTGAGCCAACTAAACTCATACTGAGTTTCAGAACTAAGGGACGGTCGACCGTGGCCGTCGACCGCAAACTGACATGCAAAAATCTGATTTTCTGAATTTAAAACTCTGTTTAAAAATATCAAATAAATTCAGAAAAATGTAAAACTTTAGGAAATAATTATAGACATGATAATACACATGCTACAAAAACTAGTTTTCTAGAATGACTTCCGAAATAAGAAATATCATCATTTTGCAAAATAGTCCAAAACATGAAAATGTAAACATATGAATTTTGACATTTTAGCTTAACCATGTTTTAAAACAATACAAAATGATTTTTTAGACTTAATAAAAGATATATATGATTATTGTTAAGTCCAAAAACTAAGAATACAATATTTTCACAAATATGCACATTCTATGCAATATATACTTAAAGCACAATAATAAATATGAAATATGTAATCTCATATTTATAAACATGAAAACTAAACATATATGTATATATATAACTATATATATATAAAACCAAAATGTGTATGTGTGTATATGATTGAGCTTAAGGTACTTAACACACATAATATAAAACCTAAACTAAATTGTACCCAAGCTCGATCTTGATCTTCAATAAGCTCTATCTTGGTACACTCGCAGATGAAGTATAAGACCCCATAGATTTTTGAGTATGTATATGTGCATCAGTAATGAGGTTGAGTGTGCAAAATTTCAAATCGTGTGTAACAGAAATCGAAGAATGCAGTTTTTAGTCCATGAGTCGACCCATGATATGTCATGAGTCGACTCATCATGTTGATTCGACCCATGACTATCATGAGTCAACTCACGAAATCGAGTCCTGTTGCCATTTAGTTTCTACTGAGTCGACTCATGAATTATGAGTTGACCCATGACCCATGAGTCGACCCATGATATACCATGAGTCGACTCATCGTGGATTTTTAGCTTTTCTCAGTTCGGGTCTGTTGGGTTTTGGGTCGGGTTTTATCTACTCATATATATTTCCCTCTACCCAAAAACACTCTTTTTCATCAGCAAACCCTAGAGAAACCCTAGCCTCCTCTCCCCCACTAAACCCTAGCCCGTTTTGGGTATTCTTGGACGATTTTTAGGGATTTTCAGCGGCTTTTTGTGGATTGCAGCGAAGGGGATTGTTCATCATCACTTCTGAGGCGAGTAACATCTCGCCCAATCCTTCTCCCATGCTTTTAACAGTTTATAAATGTTTTTCATGAGTTTTATTGAGCCTAAGACTTACTTTCAAGTATAAATCAATGTTCTTATTAGGGTGAATGCTCGAAATCATGTGTTTCAGATTTTAAATCCTCACCAACGATGTTTTTGAAGAAAACCCAGATCTGGGAATATTTTTAAGAATAACAAATATGATTTTTTTATTTTGATTAACTGTTTTCACTCATGTTTAGTAGTTAAAGTTAGGTCTAACATGCTAATGTTCTTCGCCCATGCAATATATGATTTTTATCTCTGCCTCATAGTCTAGAATTGATTGTTATGGTAGTGAAGATCAGTATAGAGGAAATATGGAACGAGATGGTCGAGCTGCAGTTGTAAAATATCCAGTTTGCAGCCCGTGAGTCGACTCATGACACATCAAGAGTCGACTCATCATGTTGAGTCGACCCATGACTGTCATGAGTCGACTCACGAATTTAATTCCTATTATTCATAAGTATCTGCTGAGTCGACTCATGGCTGATCATGAGTCGACCCATCGGAGTTTTTCCTATTTTGTTTGTATTTCTGCTTGATCATCTACTGTGCTTATACTTTCATACAGTGTTCATAAATGATCGAGGGTTCTGTTGAGCTTTTGTTGAACATGAGAATGTTGCCTTGTTTACAGGGTATTAAATTACAGTATTTATGATTTTATCTACACATATGAGATGATTTTTCTGACACAAGCTTAGATTTGTACAGCGAGGCATGTACAAGAGTAGAACATGTATACCTTTACTACTAGTATTCCATGGTTCATAAACACAGTCCTCGTGTTGGACTATAATCCCTGTTAAGTCCTCGTGTTGGACTATAATCCATTAGAGTCCTCGTGCTGGACTATGATCCCTTTCAATCATGTTTTAGACTTTTGCTAAACCTTGAGCAAATTATTTAACCAAGTAGGGTACACAACATATTGTATTTGGCTGGGACATGATAGCTACCTAGGTTGAACATTACACCTATTGTAGCTTTGTT
Source organism: Asparagus kiusianus (assembly GCA_022839385.1). NCBI lineage: Eukaryota > Viridiplantae > Streptophyta > Magnoliopsida > Asparagales > Asparagaceae > Asparagus > Asparagus kiusianus. The sequence continues at coordinate 13,884 of BQKN01058873.1, read as the reverse complement.
TTATTTCCATTTTATCGGTAGAGATGGGTATGTATCTGTAGGCGTATAAAACTGCTTATAGGTCCCTTAACACAGCTCGGTATGGTGATTCGACAAATCAACGAACCATCGGACGATATATCCAAGCGTGTTCGAAGCTAAGTGAGACGCGATGAAGCGGGTTAACGAAGCGACGAGGTTAATGAACCATACGCAAGCTAACGAGTCGAGAAATCAACGAGTCAACTAACCAAGAGCGGACTCGAACGAATCAAGGTCGAATCAAGATCAGTTTCGGACTCGAACTCAAAAGTGGATTTACTGCCAAATCAGGATCCGGATTAACTGCCAAATCAGGTCAACAAATGAAGTCCGGATAAATCAACCACAGAACCGAAAAACGGTAAAAAAACCAACGCCAAGAGAGGCTCGGTCGAAACCGAGCCACCTCTTGGTGG